>CM076738.1:11207086-11404586 GCA_038501795.1 Pseudopleuronectes americanus | reverse complement strand
TGCAAACCGAATTCATCCATTCATCGGCCCGGCAGCATTCGGTGGGGTGAAGTCATATCGACCTGATTATCTGACGCTGTGTGCCGAGTCAAGGTTATTTTTATTTTCACGTAATTACATGCAGTGTCTCCGAGGACTTTGCTATCCCACAGAAACACAGAAAAACACTTCCCAGACGAGCAGGTCTACATGAACCGACACATGCAGAAAAAACAAGACCATTAAAAGGAGGTGAGCAGAGCAGCTCGTCTCCGCGTGTTGTCGACGACCTGCTGTGAATCGACTGACCTCCAGAGGCTCAGGCCATTCTCAGAACCACGACTCCAAGAAGACGCTCAGAGGAAATGAGTTTTATTTATAAAAGTCTGTGTTTCAAAGAAAGAATTGAACACAACCTTTCTCCCTTAAATCGGCAGCTTCATTACTGATGATTGGATCCAACCGAAAGCTAAAGGACGTTAAGCTTCTTGTTTAGTAAAGAAGTTTAGTAATATATTAGAACTTTTATTTGTTTTGAAATGCGAATATTAGATGATTCTGTTCTGACCGTTATGTCTCAGATCTCTGCGAACATCTGGAGAGAAGCAGTCAGTGCAGATGATTTGCACTCATCCGTCTCTCCGTCCGTCTTTTCTCTGCCCGCTCATCCTTCTCTCGCTGCCCTCAGCTGAATAAACCCAATTTTCTCTATATAATTGAAAACTGCTTGGTTTAACTTTTCATTTGCTTTCCACCCTGTTGGCTCTTTATTCTGTTTTTTAACTTCCTCCCTGAGTCGCCCTTCTCCTTCGCCACCACCATCCCTTTCCTCTCAGCTCAACTATTATCATCGTATTTATGACAATTATGTTTCCCTTCCCTTTCTGATCTGCCTACGTTTTTTCACTTTCAGTTCTTATCATTTCATTATCCCCTTCCTCCATTTTTTAATTCCTTCTGCCTCCGACTTACTCACTCTCTCCGCCGTGTTTAGCTTTCTCTCGCCATGTTCATTTTCATTTTAGAGCAAAACAAAGAGGCATATACACTTTGTAGACTTTATGTAGATCAGTTCGGTTCCAGATGGAGAGGGTAGATATTCAGTTTAGGACGAGGAAAGTAAACTTTTTATTTTTATTTTGGGTCGTGTGCACTTGTTCCCAGAGGACAACTTATAAAACTCATGAAAAGCAGGAACACGCTCAAAAGACAGTCGTCCCTTAATTTCACTGCCTTTCCCAATTAACTGCTTTTTCTCCGTGCCAAATTGAAATCCTAGAAGTCAACATACGTTCAGCTGGGTTTTGTTAATCAACTCTGAAATGTCTTTACTTAGCAAAGCGCTACTCAGCCCCCCCGGGGAGAAGGCGATTGTTGCGCGATCTTTTTTAATTTGTGCGCCAAATTAGAGCTTTGTCGTCGAGAGATAGGCAATCTCGTGAAGATCCGACTGTTTCGTGGCCACATTTCGAACATGGAGGAGCAGAGGCGTGAAACCGTTCCTCTTTTCTTCATTTCAAATGAGAGTTTGGGGTTTGAAAACAAGGATAATTAATCCTCAGAGAGCAGTGGAACCAAGTGGAACCAGTTGAGAGGATGTGAGAGACGCACAGTGCACTTTGATCCTAATTATACATTAAAATATAAACAAATGAATCTTCGACCGACTCCTCTGAATCTCTAAGAGAACTGGTTCTGTCACTGAGTGGAACTCCTGTGGGTTTTAACAGATAAAACATCTGTCTTCTCTAACTCATCTGAGAACTCATTTAGATCTGAACCCTGGATCTTTATGGTTCCGTCTTCAGGATTTAATTAGATCTTAGTGAGAACTTCTCCTGCTTTAAAGGAACACATCTCAATATTCATCAGGGACTCATCTTGGTAACAACAGGAACCAGCTCCTTCTTCTGTGCCACATGGAAACTTGTACCAATCTTCTGGATCTCTTCAGGATCTCTCGGTTCTTCTCATTGAATATTGAACATTAAATTAGAGACTTGTTTATTCTGGCTTCGCTTAAGTCAATAAACTTAATTGTGTTATGTTCTCTACTAAGATAACTATCTTTTAACCATTTGAACCATTAGTCTCTGGACTCAGATGTGACTTTATTGTCTTTATCTCCATCGCAGCTGCAGGTTGTGATCTTTACTCGTATTAACCAAACTGAGGCTGCAGGGATTTTACTGCACAAAAAGCTGCATTAGCTTTAAACTGACACACACAACCTGCCCTGACTTCACTCCTGCGTTAATGGCTCTTACACTGAGAGTGTGTCATTACCATCCTCAGGAAAGTGTTAATGGTTCTCTAAGTACATACAAAGTACTGTGTTCATACTGTTCCCCTGGTTTATCAGCCCCATTATCATATAACGTTTTACAGAGTTAATATTATGATTACTTACACTTTGACATGAATGTTTCCCGTTAAGATTCTACACTGTTGTGCATTACGGCACTTTAGTGTGTTTGTTTGTGTGTGTGTGTGTGTGTGGTGTCAGGGTACTTAGCTCTAAGTGTAGGATGGGATTATGTGCCTGTGGATAATTGGTGCATCACGGCCGCAGCTTAAAGAGATGACGGACAGCGACTTCTGCCTTTTTCATCCACTCCTCATTCGTCTTTACCTTCGCTTCTCCCGACTCCGCTGATCCCAAACACGTTTCATTTATACTAATCTCTCTCTCTTTATTCTCTGCCCCCCCCCTCTCCTCTCATTTGTCTTGTTTATTAACGCCTCTCTGTTTCACTCTGTTCCCCTTCACGTCCATCCGTCCGTCCCCTCATGGCTTCTGCCTCTCTGACCTTTCCATCTCGTTGCTCTATTCTCCTCTGTCATTTCTTATTCAGTTTCCTCTCTCTCTCTCTCTCTCTCTCTCTCTCTCTCTCTCTCTCTCTCTCTCTCTCTCTCTCTCTCTCTCTCTCTCTCTCTCTCCCTGCAGAATAAGATAATTTATTTAAAAAATCTGGAACATAATCAGAACTGTAATTTACATCATCATTTGCATCTAATGAGCCATTTGGACAAAACCATGGGGTTGGTTCCATGAAATATGTAGTGTGTATTATGACCATGTGAAATGACCCAGGAATCCTCAACGTAATTGATTGTAATCTGATTACCTAAAGTACATTGGACTGCAGCAGTAACTGTGGCTGCTTGATATCTAACATCAGAAGAATTCACCTGTAACAAACCTGCAGATCATGATGCAAGAATAATGTGGATCACTGAGGCAATGAACTGCAATGAGTTTCAACTCTAATTATCTATTAGATTGATGATAGTTAATGAGGTTTAAGGTGATCGACCGTGTGATTGCAATATTCCTGAATGGTTGCGTGTCATTTCTATTTTTCACTCTCTCATTAAAGACTAGAGTGCGACTGCAGCAGTGAGACACGTCAACTTGAGATGTGAAGAAAGGATCAGTTCTAAAGCGGAGCAGTGGCCTGAAGGGATGAATGTACATATCGCCATCTTCTCTCTCATTCTCCGGTTCCTAGTGCACCTCTCCGTTTCCTGTGTGGCTCCACAGTCTGACAGCTCCTCCTGTAACTGAGGCAGACAGCGAGGACTCGCAGGAGGAGAAACAGGAGGCGTAACCGTGAGCCCGACAGAGACAGAGAGGGATGAAAAAAATACATCCTGATACACAAACAGAGGGAGAGAGAGAGAAGCACAGTGTGTCCCAGAGAGAGAGATGTAGCATGTTTTCACGGTAGAATATGGGGCCTATAGGGGCCGGTAATCCACGGCTCAGCTGAGAAGGACTCGGGAGACTTAGCGTGTGCATGACTTGTTCTTATATCCCAGTGGGGACTTAAACCACACACGAACCAGTGGGGACCTGGACTACATCCATACTTCTACGTTTTGGTTTGGTGGTTGCTGTTGGGATCTGTGGTTCCTGTTGGGTCTGTGGTTGTTGTTGGATCTGAGTTTGTTGTTGGGTCTTTGGTTGTTGTTTGGATCTGTGGTTGTTATTGATCCACGCATCAATAACCTAAATTTAAATCACAAACTGCAGTGAGAGCTGGTTTCCTGATAAAACAGAAACAAGTGACGGTCGTATTGTTTCTCGGCTTCGGAGAAAAAGAGCTCATGAAACAACCAGCCAGACTAAATGCCAATACACACACACACACACACACACACACACACACACACACACATTGTGGTATCAGGGGATGAGTCTATTCTATTTTTGCTTTTCTTTTCTGTTGGCAAGAAAACAGTTGGAAGTCAGGCGGGATCCATGTTATCTACACATGAACCACAGCTGCTCCAGTGTTCTCTCATCACGCAGTTTCCTCTGCATTCAGCTCGGCCTACATCTTTCTCAACAGCAACAAATCACGTAAAGGTCCGATAACTAATATCACGTCCATTGGTTGAAGATGGAAAAACATATTTTGATGTGAAATTTAAAGGAAACCGTGTTATCTTGAGAAGGAGAAAACTGCTCAAGTAGTAAACAAATATAAAAAACACATAATTACTGGAATAAATGTAATAATACTTTAAAATTTAGGGGTAATTAGGATTAAGAAAAATAATAAATGAGATTAAAAAAACATTACGGTCAATAAAGTGAAATGATGCCCCTTTAATGTTAGAAGAGAGGTATCTACTATATATAATGTATTTTAAAGATGAAAAGATTAAAAAGATATTACATTTTCTAAAAAAAAATTGTATCTTTTATATTTGACTTTAATCCTCGCTGCCTCCGGTGTTCGTTCTGTCCCTGATGATTCTTTTGAATACATTTCTCTCTTGGTCGTCAGATAACTTCAGGCCTGATTTCTGCTTTTCATCTTCTTTCTCTCCCCTATTCTTGCATTTCCTAGCCTCCACATCCTTCTCTTCCTCTGACATTTCCTCCCTCTCTCTTCTGTTCCATTCTCTCCCTGTCCTTTTCAAACCACCATGACCTCCTTCACAAACTCCTCTTTCTTCCCTTTTTCTGTCTGTTCTCTGTTTTTCTGTTCCTCCTTGTCTCCTCCCCCTTCAAAGTCTGCTGCTTCAGACTTTGATTTAGTTTTAATGAAGAGACTCAGCTAATTTCATTTCGTCTTTTTCATTTAGCCACATTTTGAGCACAAACAAACCCAAATGTCAGGAGAAGGGTTGTTGCTTTCTGTTATTTCCATGATTGCAGTCATTAGATTGTTGGTTTACTTTTCTATTTTGTTTATATGGCCCTAAGATTGATCCTCAGGGATCAATCTTAGGGCCATTTAAGTTTCTTTAAGTTTCTCATTTTCCTCTCAGTGAAAAATGAACAGTACTGAATAGCATTCGTTTAAACTATAAACGATTTGATAAAATATTTACAATATATAAAGATGACCCATGACTGTATATATGTGTACGTGTCTGTATATCGTGTTATAATGACGTCTCACTCCATCTTGATTCACAGTCGTTGGTGAAGACCAGCTGAATATTACGTGATAAATATGGAGTTTTATATAAACACAGATATTATGTTGTCCTATTTCCCGTTGTGTGCTCAGTTATCTCATTTCTTCTCCTCCGCGCCTCCGTTTCTTTCTTTTCTCCAAATTCTTCAGTCATAAATAATTTCACCTCCCAGGCAGGAGTGAGGAAAGCTATTACGATCCTGGAAGCGAAGAAGAACTCCATTTAGAGTTTGGCCACACAGACACACACACTAGCAGAACCCCCGCAGGCCCCCACAGATCATCATAAACTACATTTAGATAAGATGGTCTCTAGTGTACACACACAAGACACCATCGACATGCAGTCCATGCACTAAGCAGCTGAGAGAGAAACAGGCGGAGGAAGCTCGTGTTGGGGTTGTAAAGTCATGTAACAAACAAAGTGGTCAGAAAATAAAGCTGCAGCTAAAGACGCAACCATGGTGACAAGCAAACATTTATATCTCACAGAGGATTCAATATTAAAACATTTACAGAAGAAATCAAATAAATGTCAGCTCAGGGAATTAATCCTGTCACATTTTTAAGATGTCAGCTTCATTCAAGAGGCAAAAACAACAAATCCCAAAGCAGGAACCCACAGAACAGATACCAGCCTCTGCTACATTCAAAAAACAATTTGATCTTATGTAAAGGCACATTGCTGCGCCTCGTGTCCAAGTTTGAATTCTGTGAACATCTTGAACATTTGACATCGTGACACAGATTCTCCTCCCGGCTCGAACCCACCAGGGGAGATCCACGTCCTCCTCAAATCGTATTGTTCGTACAACGTGGGGCCGCAGAGTCGCAGAGGGGTGAACTGTGATGATTATGACAAGAAAAGAATCATTTGTAGTTATCAACTGACTGTAGCTGTGGTTGTAGATGGAATCGGAATAAGGTTTCCCAAGTGTTCCTTGGCTGCAGCTTCTCAAATGTGTTTTTATCATAGTGAAAGTGTGTCAAGATTTTCTGCCTTTTACAGACGTCGTTCCCGAATGTTCTGTCCTCGGTCTTATTTATCAGTATATGACAAGTGTTGACCACAGAGTTCATCCATACATACCATTCAGCCATAGACTGTATGTCAATATGATTAATTATATGTTGGTAGCTAACGATTGAGCAAAATCTTTCAAACTTAAAGTACAAAAACAGATTTAACGAGTTTTTGAGATTGACCCGCTGAAATACAATGCTGGAGTACTCCTAACACTTACTCCTACTTTAGTAAAGTACTTCCTAACAACCAGGGACTGTTCAGGGGGTTAAAAGATTTTACACCCTGATCCCTGCAGTGAAAACGCAGCTTGAGCCCGAGCCTACAGGTTGGTGCTGGGGTGGAGGCGGGGCTTTAGAAAACAGCCACAGCAGCACCAGCAGCAGCAGGAGGAGGAGGCAGTGTAACTTTCAGGTGAGCGGCAGCAGAAAGAACAGAGAGCAGAGCACCGGGCGGATTAGAAACAGCAGCATAAAGAAAAAGAACTGCGTCAGAGAATCAACCTCTGAGGCACTTTCGTGTGACAAAGGCCGATCTGTCCCTCGCTGATCCAGACATTAAACTCACTCAGAGCCCGCGAGTCCCTCGGTAGGCGATTTGCTCTCGGGCCGACTCAGCTCAATTCATGTTTGGCCGTCAACCCTCTGACATTTCCAGTCGCTAAGCAGATTACCGAGACATATCCTTGTATTCAGAGCCTTATTAAACTGGGCCGAGTTGACTCTGAGAGCTTTCCTTTCCACGGTGAAGGAGAAGGAGGAAGAGGAGGGAGGGTGGTCAGTCTCTGTGACTCACTTTTCAAAGGCTTCTTTTCTACAGCTGGAGGATGAAGAGTTCTATTAAAACTGTGACTGTTAATTAGTTGGTTCGTCAACAGCTTTAACAATTCAGCTCCAGCTCCTCAAATATGTTTTTCTCTGGTGGGTTTCATTGTAAACCGAATATTTTTTATGGCTCTGGGAACGTGATCAAATAAAAGTTTCTTACATTTACATTCACAGCTTTTTGGGGTTTTGATACTGCTAGCTATCTGTGGTTTCAGAATTATCTTTCGTATATGGTGTGTCCAGTTTCGTGCCCATCACAGAGGGAGTTCCTCAGGGTTCTGTCCTTGGAACTGTCTTTCATTCCTGTCCAGATTGTGTTCATGCTGCCACTCACAACTTCAACCTTCAACCTTCAACCTTCTTCAACCTTCATAACCTGAAATTGATGGTAAACTGTGCAAAGACAAAACGTATGAGTAAGAATGAACGTTACATTTAGTTGTGTTCTTCGGTTGCCGTTTGATTTTGGATGTGTCTTGTATTAGTTGTCATCTTGTTGAAAATGCGGTTCCTCCCTCGATGTGTCCTCCGAGGTTTCTAAATCAATAAAATGTTTCAGCCTGACGTCCTCACACAGCTCCACTGTTTCTCTCCTCTCTGTAGAAAACCACCAGTCACTCAGCATTTCCAGCAGCAGCATCGAGATGGATGGTGGGTGATGTGGGAGAGGGAGCGTGGGGGGGGAGGGATTAGAAATATCAAACTGTAAATGTCAAGCTTTGTATTCAGTGCTGCGGAAAGTCAGAAGTTATTCTGGGCTGTTGATGATGAGAATCTGGAGGCGGAGCCAAAGCGGACCAGGTTGGCTGGGATCACGATAGATTAACTCTTTACACTCGAATCTGAACGTCACTGATTCATCATTAGGATCATTTTAATATTCATCCATCAGACAGAACTGCATCACAACACTCCAACACATCACATTCAATTCAGGTTTTATTTACTGGTAAAGTACGAACCTTTTGTAAGTTTGAACATTGGTGAAAAAGAAGTTTGGTGACAGATCAAACACGGAGGACGTGAGGAGGTTTTCACAGAGCGAGGACATTTATTCAGTCGGAGGTTAGAAAATCTTCTTTTCTAGCATATTTTTGATTGAGAAGCTTTAAAATTTGTGCTGGTCTTTCTTCAGCAGGTTGAAGGTCAGAGTCACGTGAAAGGTTTCATGTGAAGGTTAAAGGTTAAATGTTTATTGTCACTGTGATGGATCATGTGACAGATGCTTCTAATTCTTTGTAAATATACAATCATGTTTATGAACATTTGTGTTATTGATAAACACTGATTCTGCGCATGTTTCACACTCACAATTGTGAACACATTCTTGTGTGTGTGTCATCTGGATTTTTCCTCTGAACGGGTTTTCTATCGTACAGTCAGAGGAGAGAGATTCCCCCATCTCTGCCAATCACTGTAAAAGGCTGAATAGGACGAGTCCGATTGTACTTATCTCTCCGTGGGAGTGTGTTTGTGCGTGTGTGCGTGTGTGCGTGTGTGTGTGTGTGTGTGTGTGTGTGTGTGTGTTGGTACTGCTTGTGGCTGCGTGTTTGCCTCCCTTATCTCTCCATCTAGTGTCGAACAACATAAAGCTGTGATAAGAGGAGTTATAGAGTGAAGGACAGCAGGAAAACGAGTGACACATCTGTATAGAAAACAGAGTAAATGGAGGAGCTACGCGGTCGCTCGCCCGCTTTCTCTCTTCACACATCTTGACACAACTAATGGGGAACGAATGGAGATAATACATTTCAATGAAGAAAAACTCCAACTGTATAAAACCAATTTCCACACTGGTTAGATTTGAATTAGATTCAATTTAGATATATATATTGAACGCGACACAGTTGTTGCACAGAGCAGCTTGAGATTCCCTACATGTTGTGTTACTCTCTCCTCGTGTGCAGACACAAGTACACAAATTGATAGTATCATGTATTTTCAGGGAGCTGCGTCATGCGAGACCGTCTCTCATCAAAAGACAAAATGAATCATTCATAATCAGTCAGAAAGTGCCATCGATCCTCTGAATGGTAAATGTCCATATGAATATTAAACAATATACGAGTAATCTTTTATTGGTCGATTCTGTGCGGGTTGCGTTGCTTCCCCACGGTGAGTCTGTGGTTTTTAAATGGAGCTTCTGAAGCTTCAAGATAAAAACTGCACTTTAAATGAGTCTGGTGTCAGACAGGTTCTTCACCCACTTTCCTTCAGTGTCTCTCTGTGCTGCGTCAATGTCCTTCTGGGACTCCAGTAGGATTCTTTCAGCCTGGCGGGGATTATGTTTTGTTGCTTAGTGGTTCTTGTTGTCTGTATCTAAACTCCTGAAGATACCATGACCTGGATGACCGAGACTTTTCACAGATATGTTAGGCGACAACATCTGATGGTTTGCGTGAGGAGGCCCGAAGACGCGGAGCTCTGATGAGTCCTCGCCTGCATTTCTCCTCTTTCAGCTCCATGTTTGGTCTCCTCCACCTCCCGAGGAAAACATCAGGCTCTTAAGCTGCTAATCGCTGCTCTATGTTCACCAGCTGCTCTGTGACTGAGCCTCTTCTCTGAGAACAGCTGCTGCTGCTGGAAAGACAGTAATTAGAGAATTATTGACAAAAAGCATTATAAACCATTTAATTACCAACGTGTGTGTTTCCTTTGCATTGGTTGAGACATGTGCTTTCAGCTAATTAACTTGCTTTGACTTCTCAGAGTCGCTACCAGCTAGTGTACTAACTGTAGAATGTAGTGGAAAAACAGTGACGGTAGCAGGATCTGTTCTTCTTCACTGCTTATTAAAAAGTACAAAGAATGCAGAGCCTTTGCTGCCAGGGCTTTGATGTGGGAGTATTTTAGCTGCAGCACATTAGGGTCCATTAATTAACCGGCGGGCTAACACGTGTGTTACAAGGGGAATAGGAGAGAGAGGAATGAAGGCCAAAGCATGAATTAATGAAGAGCGGGAGAGTAAAGGAGAGATGGTGGTTGAAGGGACGAGAGATGAGAGACGTGTTGAGAGAAGAAGAGAGACGACTGAGTCCTGTCGTGTTTTTCTCCTCCTCAGTTCCCAGATCTGACCCGAGGGAATATACACAGATTATTGTTCCAAATATAGAATATTTCCTGCATCAGCAGAAAGATTAACATCCACATGGTGTGCATGTTAAAAACCTACACATTTATGAAATATGCTGCAGAGACAGACGCCATGAAATACAAAAAAAAATATTTGTTTGGTTCAGGTTCTTCGTAAATCTTTAATGATCATGATCATGATCAACAAAAACACAATTGGAACTTGTGTTACCATCAGAATTGCAGAAGATCTTCCTGTCAGACTGCACATAGCCCGGCAGCTATTAACCAGTCACCAGGGGGCGATGGAGATGTTTTGGCTTCACTTCAGGGAACTGTCATGTCGTCCATCCCTATTCACTATTCTTGGTTTTGTCTTATTGACGTTATGTATTTGGTTTCCGTGCTACAGGCTGTTGTGTCCTATTCGCTCCACGTGAACACACACGTCTGCTCCGTGAAACTTCCTCCAACGGTGAAAACTGTTTATATTTTTTTAATGCACACCACTCACTTAAAGGGACTCTTACCTTTGTTGCATTTGAGAATTACAGCACATTCGAATCATCCCGCCTTCCTCCAATGCCCCACCCCCTCGTTCCCATCCGCGGTGTTTTTTTGAAGAAACTTTATTTACAAGCAGATTTACAACCTACTGCCTCCGCGCACGCACGTGAGTTTTTGTTTACCAAAGCAATGGATGCGGATTCAGAAGCACCGGTACCGTCACCGCCTTGATGACGCGGGCACCGAATGCGCCACAAGAAGCAGACGAAAACAGACCTGCATGTCGGCCAATAAGGTCCTTCGGTCCGAAGAATTTTATTGGTTGAAGTTTTCACTAAATATTACGAGAGTGAAATAATTGTTTGTTTTAACTCCTGGTAGGGTCTGTCTTGCATTTTAGAGTGTCATTACCTTATTAATACCAATTTAACCTTATCCACAAAAAGTGTAAAAATGCAACAAAGGTAAGAGTCCCTTTAATATACAAACACACACACACGCGGAGTCAGAGTGTTTCAAGAGATAATCTGTTTGCTGCAGATAAGTAAATGTGGGTCAGGAAATGTTCCAGAGGCGCGCTGGATTTGTGCTTCTCACTGAGGAGGAGCTGCTTCTTTAAACTGCCTTCATGTGCTCTAGCGGTTTGAACAGAACCCCACCTCAGTGACCTGTGGGATGCACGAGCGGTCAGAGAGCCTCCGTTTAGAAAGAGACTCGTCATTGTATAAGTTCCACATTCTGCCTATTACACAACCTGACTGTTCCACTCAGCTATAGATTATTTCTGCTCATGAATCTGAGCGTTCTCCCCGAGGGATTCACCAAACAGCGAGTCTAACAGGATAAGAACTTTTATCTGCTGCTCCGTTAATGCAGAAATCCAAACCTAACCACTTCAGCACAGTGTGTCGGAGCCTGGCAGCTCGCTGTGGATCCAGTGCTGAGTAGCCGGAGGTAAGAATGTAGCACACGTACACAGCTTCCGGACAAAGTCGACTAATCTCGGCTGCAGCACTTTATTCCTTCGTTCCTCGTGGCCCCGGATCCGAGCCCGAGCAGATTGAGGATCGATGTCTGGCTCGTGGTTCTGTCGCTGTGACAAACACAAGCTCAGAAAGTTAGAAATAAGTTTGTCCAAAGCAACTGACTCAGAAATGTTCACATGTCACGAAACATCATGAATGGAACAGCAGATTATCGAGCAGGGATCTGCTTTTGAATCCAGTTGATGTGTTTTTATTGATGATCGTGTGAAACCAGTGTGAACATCGATCGTTTGAATGTGTTTGTTTTTCTGCTGCTATCCAGAGCAGCCTGTTTGGGGTCAAAGGTCACCGTGCTCTTCTCATGCATAACATATGGTGTAAACAAACGTGAGATGTGTGAGGGAGACAAATGTCAGGGGGCGGAGAAGAGTTTTTTATAACTGGAAGCAGCAGCGAGTCCATCTGTTGATTTTTTTGTAAGAACAGAAGAAGTGAAGAATTCAACACTTGAAAAATATCAAATTCAAAAAGTCCTGTCATGGATAAATGTAAGAAACATCCAATCAGAGAACTTTGATCGATTCTTGTGGGGTTTTGTTTGACTCCGTTGCAACAACAGTCATTCGGGTTATTGTGCACACGTCGAGACATGGTGGAGCTGGTGGTGTTGGCCACGAGCATTTGGCTGCACCGTCTGCTCATCGCCCTGTTTGCCTTTTCATCGTATGCTCTACGCGGCGTCCGATCCTGTAAACTGTTCGGTTAAATCTGTTCATACAGAGAGAACAGACGGAATGATATTGAACTGACCCCGACTCTCTGCAGCCAATCGCCAGCTGTCCCCACAGTGCAGGATTCTGAGTTTCTATCCTTGTGAGGACATTTCCTGCCCAACGATACCAAACGTTATGAGCCCTGTCCAACACAGAATTTAAGTTTTCTTTTCACAAATGTGACATTCTCATGTGCACTTTCTCTTAAATGGCTTTTATAAAGATCCATAAAGTTTCACATGTTCAAACACAAACAGACCCACACAACAGGAACACAAGTAACAAGCGAGTGAAGACGTTCTCTCACTCATTGTGTCGTTCCACTTTGTTTTGTCCAGAGCTCAAGGATTGGAAGATGTTTTCACTCAGAGCCACAAAGGCCATTATGTAAGAGGACCAAGTGTGAACATGTACAACTAGGACACACATCAGCTCTTTCAAATGGAAATTAAAGCCCCCACACATATGTTAGCACACACACACACACACAACACACATTGAAGCTGAACCACATAGGCCTCGTTAACAAACAAGCTGGTGGCGTTTTTCTTATTTATTATATTCACGGAAGCTTGGCCTCAGAACAGCAACATGTCGCCACGATGACTGATGTGAAACCTGACGTGAAGATACGGGATAAAAATATTCGCTCGGCTGCAGTGTCTCTGAGCTCGTCTCCTTCTGCCTCTTCCACGTGGGATCTCAGCAGAAGGCAACACACAGCCGTGGTGTGAACGCACACAAACACACACACACACTGGTTTGTCGGGGATGGGTGGTGGAGCCGTTGTTCTGCCCACACATCAGCCTCTTGCTCGGCTCTACCCTGATCTACATGCTGCTCTTCATCTGCCTCCTCGCTCCTCCAGATGTTGTGATGTTTCTTTCTTCTCTCCTCTCTCTCCTCCGCTCTGCTCCTTTTCTTTTTAAAAGCAACCTGTGAACCAGTCTCACCCGGTTCATCAAGACATCGACATGTTCAACAAGAGAGAGAGAGAGAAACACAAAGGGATGCTGCACTTTGAAATTACAAGAAGTCTTCTGAGACTTTTTTCAAAGTGGGAGCAGAATCAATGTTTCCTTTTCAGAGCTCATTGATCAGCTCAGCGACCAATCAGGCTCCAGTCCTCTGTATGTGACTCTGGGGTCGTTGCAGTTTCACGGGCACACACACGTCTGATTGGTTGTTTTTTAGCAACATTAAAAACCATCTTCAATTGGGACCAATCGCTTGTGTTTTCTGCAACGTTTCACAAACCACTGACACAATCTGCAGATAAATCACAGTCCCTTGTTCACTCGTGCACTCGCTCGCCTGCAGCTTCTCTGCTGCTGGTGTTCGTGAGTGCAATCAGGCAAGTTGAGCCAAAGGGGGAAAAATATCTCATGTTCGGCTGATGAAAATGTATATTTCATCTCCACTCTGGTCCTTTTTAATCCAGAAACAAGCAGCTGTTTCAGCCCTGATGAAGGCCACTAATTGTCACTGTAACATCTATAACCACCCGGATGTGAGCATCTAATTAGCTTTTTCTTTCCATGTATGTTTGTTTATGATAATTTATATGTTTTTATGATTTTTCTCTCTGTGAAGTGGGATCAGGGAAGTGAGTGTAAACCACTTCCTTATCTAAATACAAACACCTGTTCTCGTTTTATTAAGCAGTAAAACCCTCCGTGTGGGACCGAGATAAATATCATGACTTTACTGTAAAACACGCGTGTTGTCTTCACACGTGTGTCTTAATGTGTGTTGCTCAGAGAAACAGTCGGTGCTTGTAGCGCTGAAGAAAGACGCCCGGCTATAAATGGGAAGTGGGCGAAGCGAGAAGACACTCACCCACACACACTCGCAGGATTCTACAGTTTGTGACACTTGTGCTGCTGGTTTTCACGAGACACATTAACAGTGATTCACGCTGAGGCTTTTTTATTTTCCCTCTGAACGATTTCCACGCCTGGATGCCACTGATTCCACCAAATCTGACGCTCACATGTTCACACAGCGTTTTTATCTGAGGGAGAAGAGGCAGCATGGTGGATGGAGGGAAGTGGGAGCATTAACATGGTGATGGTGGATAATGTGGCGGATGGGTCGGTGGCACTGCTCGAGGACGTGAGGAGGTCAGAGGTGGAGGAATGGTGAGAAATGATGGAGGGGAGAGTGAAATGACAGGAATCAGAGAGGGGGGGGGGAATGATGAGAAGCAGGAAAAGATGGAGCAGAGGAGGAGTGACGCTCGGTGCCAGGGAGCAGGGAAATGATTGTGACCATCAGGTGACCACAACACTGGGAAAGGTGGTAATGTTCAGGTGACGCAGTCTCTCCTTGGGAAATCCCCCATCATGCTCTTTGTTTGTTCTGCGGTGATGAAACTTTAAGGTTATCAGAGTGGAGATTCATCCCTGATCCACCAGGACATTTTTTGAATTCTCCGCAGCAGAGGAAAGTAAACAAGTGACATCACAAAGCCTCCAGGTTATTTCTTCTTGATATTAGACATGTCCCAGAATGCCTCTCTGCAACCCCAGGAGTAGAAACCTAACAACTTCAGACTTGGACTCACAAAACATCATAAAAAAAGGAATTTAACCCTAAAGTTACGTTTGTTCTTGACCTTTACTTCCTGGGACGCAGCTGAACGCTCCAGAAAAAGCCTAATTCTGATTAAATCCTGTTTCCGTAAACGTTTAAAACTGATGTCGAGCGGTAGCTTCAAATCGACCCTTGGCACCGGCTTCTCCCTCGTGTTTAATTGCAGAGACAGACGCTGGGATAATGGGGCTTGTAAGCAGCTTGACGGTGTTGAGCCTCCACCTGTAATGAATAGTCCCCGTCTGTCCGCCAGCAGAGCGGCGCTGCAGAGGACACAAGCTGAAACCTTTATAATCTATGCAAATCCACTTAGAGCACAACCAGACCAGGATTTGATTAGTCTCAAATTGGTTTTCTCACAGAGCGTCGGGGGGATGAGGACGATTTGGTTCCACTTACACTGTCAGCGATCCGGCTTTGATAAAAAGATGGAATATATTTAATATATTGCAGGACTTAACGGTCACATCAGAAACACATGTTGTGTTAAAACTTTGTTCCTAAAAGCAGTACCTGGAAGGTCACTCAGTAGAGGTCGTACCTCCAACAACTTCCCTTCAATCACACTCCTCCAGATTAATTCCATCAGGGCCAATGAATTATTCTCTGAGGAAAACATAAAGATTTTCAAACTGGAGTTCGCTCTGAGAGTTGGGAACATGTCAGGACTCCAGCTCATGTCTGGATACAGCTTAAAAGTTAAAAAGCAGAGAAAGGGTTGGATCTCCCTCCTTCATCAAATCCCAGAGATTTAAGTTTCTGTCGTGTCTCATTTTTCCTCTAAGTGTCAAGAAGACGGAGAGCTGTCGTTTGTCGTCTTCTCTCAGCGTCTCACAACGTGGCTCTTAAAACTGCAGTTAGATTCCGTCTCTGTGATTAATGGCGACACATATAAAGTTTGACAAACTGAAATTGAACATTAAACAGGTCGGAGGACGATGAATCAGGACCTGATGTGTGGGTGGAGAATCCTTTTTATTTTGCAGGTGCAGCAGCAGCAGAGTCATTCCCAGTCTGCTACAGTCGCTGTGATGATTCTGCTGTCGAAGCACAATGTGACACTGAGGATGTTGTGGTTAATACTAATATCTGATTGAATCTGTATCAGCAGTGGCAGGAAAAAGGGAAATCCATTATCAGCCATGAAATCCGCTGCATGTATGTAATTCTTGAATATTTAATGATGTAGAACAAATGGCTCATTTACAATATCTAGAAATCTACGATAAATTATTCGGACAGATTGCTGACGTACACAAACGGACGATGGATATTTGTCTTTTTCTTTTTCAGTTCGTGTTCACAGACGTGAAAACCTCATTAACCCCGTGTAAAGATGGATGTTTGTAAATTCCTCGCTCCTAGCACAAAACCCGTAGAATCCCAAGGTGCAGGCTGTGTAAAGGCAGAACCAAGTGGTGGATCAGAGCTCCCCCCAAGTCCCGATGGGACAAACCACTGCAGGTGGTGGAGAACAACAGAGCTAAGATCCCGTGGGACTTCAGATTGTGACAAAGAGCTCCCGGCGAACAAACCGGACACGGGACCATGAACAGAAAGTGGCATTAGTGATAGAATTGGAAATCCCAGCAACCAGTACCATCAGGTAAAATAAGCCACTCTCCCAGCACAGAGACACACAACAGAAACAAAGAGACAAAGAGATTCACCAGACTATGGGAAGACACAAAAAAATTACAAACTAACCTTAAACAGACACAAAACAACCACGAAGAGACGACAAAGAGACTCACAAGTCAACGAGGAGATAGACAGTAACTAGAAAGCTAACACACAGACACAAAAAGGAACCAAGAGACACTCAACAACAAGAAGATGTAAAACAACAACACAAACAGTGGCAAAGGTAAACAAATGTTCATGGAAAGACACAGAATAACGACAAAGAGACAGAAAACTGCTCCTCAGAGTTGCAGGAGATTTAAAAAATAAATCCTGTGATGTGTTTTTCCTCAGTGACGTGTTTCCCCCCCGTCCCTCTCACTCTTCACACCCTGTCACTCCTTCACATTACAGACTCAGTCACACGTGCTGATGATCAGCTCGTCCTGCTCAGCGCGCGCTCCCTGTTCCTCCACATCTCCCCTGTGACGGATGGAGACTAGAAAACAAATTATCCACCTCGGCCCGGCTCAACATTTACTTGTGAATATGACACGTAATGAGAAAAACATCAGAGAATGTTTGGAGGGCTGCTCTACATTTATATTACCTCTACGCACCCGTTTCCTTCCTGTATCCAAACAAGTTTGATGATTCACTCCATTTGTCTGTCACGATATCTGTAATTGGAGATGATGGAGGCAGTTCATGCTAAAGAGGTTTTCAAAATGTCACTTTAGAATAATAACATGCATCCTATATTCCGTCTAGAAAACAAATAAACATCTCCTCAGATCTTGTTTCAGCATATTTTAGATGTGGAACATTTACATTTATATTGATGTGATGTTATTGGCGTAGAAATACTGAAAGACTTTATTGAATCAGGTCTCAGTTGATTTGAGAGCTCCAGTTTATCTTTTGGGTTGAAATCTACGACGGAGCATTGTCCCAAAGTATCGTGACAAAAACACAAATACAGTGAAAACATTTTGAATTTGAAGATTCCTCCTTTGCAAAAAAACTCAAAACAAGTCGACTCATCGGGGAGTAAAAGGTGAAAATGTGAAACACAACACTTTGAGCTTAGTAGTGGAGGGAAGAGCCAACAGCCAGATAATCCTCTGCAACAGAAGCAGACATTCCGATGCCAATATGCAGATTTATGTTTTAACTATGTGTGTAGCTGTGTGTGTGTGTGTGTGTGATTTCTTATTTTGTGTATTGCTTTCAGAAAACTGTGTAGGTTTTCATTTAATCAGAGACATGAGGGTGTGGGAGGCTTCATTCATCTGCTGGTTCCGTTGAGAAGCTTCACTCGAGAAAAACAAACAACTTAATGTCTCGATGGTGAGTGTGTGTCCCTGCACTCACATCTTTGAGAGGACCGTTTAGAGCATAGACTCTACACACACTACTTTCTCACTGGGCTGTTTGAGGGTTAAAACCTGGTTGTAGAGTTAGAATTAGTTTGGGTAAGGGCTAGGTATTTAGTTTGGATGTTTGGAGTCAGGGTAAAGGGCTAGGGGTGCGTGTATTATATCAATGGGTGTCCTCAATAAGATAGAAGTTCAAACGTGTGTGTGTGTGTGTGTGTGTGTGTGTGTGTGTGCACGTGGGAAACTGGGTTTAAACTCTGTGTTGTGAACGCCAACACACAATTATTGTTTCTCATTCTTTGGCTGACTGACATTGGCAACAACACGAGATGCTTTTCATCAATCAATCAATCAAATTCTATTTGTGAAGCCAATGTTCACGAATCACAATTTGTCTCATAGGGATTAACATCATGTCCTCTGTCCTCTGTCCTCTGTCCTCTGTCCTCTGTCCTCTGTCCTCTGTCCTCTGTCCTCTGTCCTCAACCAGAGTGAAACCCCGGTGACAGGTGAGTTGACTCCATGTGATAACCACACTGGAGCGTTTTCACACTCAGAACAAGCAGCTCCACTCACTCTCAGCTTTATGTAAATGAGTCCAGCTTTAGGATTTAGGTCTCACACGTTATAATGCTTTATTTACTGCTGACACGCTCGATGCCGGATGCCGCTCCGCTCTCACTCAACCTCTCCGCCGCTCACGCTCCAGGAAGAGGAATAGAAATCATCCGGCCGCGCGAAGTGAGGGAGGAGAAACACGAAGGAGATCAAATCCATCTCATCAGCCTGAATTATGAATGAAGTGAGACAATTGAAGTCAAACCTTCTCCTTCTGCTCAGTGATGATACGGCAGCTCATGTGGAAACGTCCTGTTCACTATATATATACATCTATATCCCTATTTATATATACAACTGCTTTATTATAACTGTTAGCTCTGTAGCTTTGATTCAAGGACACACATCTTTAAAAAAAAATTATCAATTTGAGTTTTTCAAAAGAGCTCAGAAAATAAAAGTTCTCCATGAAGTTGTGATATTTATAATTTGCTATTATTATCATTTTTCCCCCGGCTTCTTACAGGATTGGTGAACTGGAAGGGCCAATCAGATTTCCACTGGGACCAGTACCCCCCTTGGCCGCGCCCCTGGCTCCGCCCCTGCACCCCCCTTGGCCGCGCCCCTGGCTCCGCCCCTGCACGACAGTCAGTGGGGATTTGTTTGTAGTTTGTTTTTAATCTTTACTTCTTCTCGATTTACTGGGAAACACTTGATGATTCCAGAACTCACTTCCACAAAGACTCTGTAACATTGAAGCTGTTGACGTCTGACGTTGACTCGAGTTGATTTGACTCAAAGCCTGAGAAGTTTTGTCTCATTGGAAAACAGAGACATTCAAGTGAAGAGCTGAAATGTGCTGCATCTGAATTTCATTACGCGTGCTCTGTGCAGACAGGCCTCTCACACTTTCACCCTCTGCACTCGACTTTGCTTCATCACTCAACTTTACCGGGAAAAAAAAACAATGTGTAGCTCTTGAAGTAAGAAGAGATTATTCTCCTCGCCCTCTGTGTCTCGTTCTTCCCTCTCAACTCGCTCCTGCAGCTGTCACTTTCAGAGCCCCCCCCCCACACACACACACACACACATCATGGCCATGTCTTGTGTTTTTAATCCCAGACGCTGGGACTGGCAGCCTCATTACAGCCACGCTTCAAACGCTGACGAGGGAAGAGGATCCACGGAGCCGTGACAAATATAGACCACGGACACATCGCAGAGTTTTTTAGCAGCAGTTTTTTCGGTTTGTGCAGTTAGTGTGTTTGTGAGTGTGTGAGTGTGTTTGAGGAAAAGCATCGTGACAACCGTGGGAAATGATATTCCTCCTCCTCCGACGACTGACTGGTGGATATTAAAGCAACCCAAAAAAAAATTCTCAGCAAGTAGAAGTAAGACTGTGTATGACCTGTGTTATATAACTGTGGGTGTGTGTGTGTGTGTGTGTGTGTGTTATTCACACTCTGCTGGTGGTCCTGACGAATGTAATCTGTCTCCTGGGAAGACGTTGGGCAGCTGAGAGGATCCAGGCCGCGGCGAATAACAAACTTCCAGTGGAGCAGCTGATTGTGAGTTTCAGAAACACTGAAGATTGACTTTCATAAACCAAGTGATAGCGACACACATGTTCTGTCACGTTGTTTGAAAAGACCAGATTTGTAAACGTCTCATTTTTGACATTGTTATCATTAAACAGGAGATATTGTACTTGAGTAAAAGTACCATTGCATTAGTGTATGGATACTCTATTGCAGTTATAAATAACAAATAACAACTCAGATAACTTGAGTAAAAATATGTGTATCACAATATTATGGTGTAAATACTAATTAAGAAAGAGTTTCCTTTAGATATTAAATGTTTTGAGCTGCAAGTAACCAAATCAATGCTTTTGTTAAAACGACAATAGTTCATTTATTGAACGAAGAAGAAGCCAGAAAGTGTTTCACAAAAGAAAACTGACAAAATGTATGAATGTATGAAGGCGGGCAGCTCGTGTTGTGCGACTGAACACAACCATGATTAACGACTCCCAGTGACTGAGCTGGTGTGATGAACAACTGAGGTGAGAGCTCTGTAATGAGGTCGTCCCACCAGCTCTTCAATTATCCAATACTCTCCCACCACACACGTCCTGATTTCAGTCAACCAGTGACGTTGACTGAAAACAGATAAAACATCAAAATTCATCTGAGCAGCTTCTTGAAGTTTTAATAACGAACGTCAGAGGAAAGATGGTTTTCAGGTATCGTCCAATCAGAGAGCTGACTGTGACTTTCTATGAAGAAGATCAGTGATTTATGATTAATGGATCTTCTGCGTTGGATTCTGCTTCATTCTGTTGTTAACGTGAAGTAAACGAACGATTTGTCTCGTGTTGTTTACATCTCATATCACCAGAGAGAAGATAAATCAGGCTGGAGTTTGACTGATGAACTGATCAGTGCAGACGTGTGTGAAGGAAACGTCTTCATTCAGCAAACTGAGCATCGGTTAGACAAAGTGACAAACTGTCAGTCAGTGTAATGAGTCGACTCTGCCTCATGTTCACACTCACAGCAGGAGACACATCTTTATTCCTTCCGCTGGTTCAGCCTCGGAGCGTCTCAGCTCTTCTCCGTCAGCCCCGGGCCAAACTCCACAGGATAACAAACACGTTAAACACTTTGTTTTCCTTCTGAACCCAGAGTGTCTCTCACCTGCTCCATGATCGACCCGGGAGTTCCTGCATAAACATTGATTCTCTGAACAGTCAAACCAGTTTAAAGGGTCAGACCAGGGTTCTTCATATCGTGTCCTGCTCAGCAGCCGCCCTGTTTCCTCCGAGGTGAACACTTCATTGATTGAAAGATGGATTTTCATTAGCAACAAATGTTCAGCCAGAAATCAAGCTCGATGAAACTCGATGGAAACAGAAATTTCAGTTTCATTTTTTCTGGAAGCAATATACAAATTAAGAAAAGAAAATAAAGTTTCATAAAACCAATAAAGACACAAACGATGAACCAAACGCTCAGTGTGAAAACAGCTCATGTTTATTTGGTGAGTCAGATTTGAGTGCACTGTACTGCCCTTTCACAATAAAAGCTCCTGGCTTCACTCCAACACTGTGATGTGAAGAGAATCCACCAGCCGCTCGCTGAGGGCCACAACTCACATCAAGCAGTCAAGTGTGAGTGTGTGTCTGCATGTGTGAAAATGTTGCGTGTCCTAAGAAGCAGGATATTGCATGTTGACTTTGAGTGTAAGAGCCTGGTCCACATGACAATGTGTGTGTTTGAGAGGGGGAGAGAGAGAGGGAGAGAGAGAGTGAGTAAGAGAGAGAGAGAGAGAGATTTTCAGATAATTGTATGTTTTGAAGGGAGGACAACAACTTAATCCTAACCCTTTCCTCCTTCTATCCATATGTTCTTCCTCTCCTCCTCCTCAGCCCCATTATCTTCCACTTCCCCTTATTCCTCCTACAGCTCCTCTCATCTCTCCATTCACCTTCCTCTCTTTTCCATTTGCCATTTTTCTTCCTCTCTTAATAAACACTTCCTCCCACTTTCCCCGATCTGTCTCTCTCTCTCTCTCTCTACCTCCTCCTCCTCACCCTCCTCTCCTTTTACGCACGGTGCGTAAAGCGCTTCACTCCGTGTCCAGAGCGCACAGACACAGGAGCAGGACATTGTTACAAACTGCCTCTGAGTCTAAGGACGTTTCGTTAACGGGACACATGCACGAATCTACCGGCGGGTCGCGCTCATCCAAACTGACAGCGGCGTGCACGTGAGCGGGATTGTTGTCATCGCGCCGCCGGGAGACGTGAGGGGGAAGCGGCTGCTCGGAGAGAGGACGCTCCGCCGGGACACGGGCCAGGATGGGGATTTAAACTCGCAACTGCCTCGACAGATAAACGACGTATTTATCCTTATTGTTATTTTTCTCTCATGCATCCGGGATCCGCGTGACCGTGACCGTGGTGTGAGTCCGGTGTGCGCGGGAAACGGAGCAAGGAGAACCGGGGTCTGCGAGCGCCGCCGCCGGGAGCCGGGCTCCGTGCTGACCGAGGACCGGACACTGAGAGCCGGACGCACAGGTCAGTGTGTCAGACACGCGCACACATGCCACACACATGCATTCCAACACGCGTGCAGACATGCATGCACACACACGCAAGCGGTGACAGTCGTGCACAAGCAGATACACGTGTGCAAATCCTTGGCAACCGAGTCATCACTAACACGTGCGTGCATGCATGGAGACACGCGCACAGTGGCTGACACGCGTGTGGTTCAATTTGGTTCAATTTAAAAACAGATTTATTAAATGTCATGATAATAGATACGTTTTACAGAAAGATGGATGATGGATTGATTGATTGATTGATGGATGGTTGATTGACAGATGACAGGACACTTTAATTGAAAGAGAAATTGAAGCCAAATCAGACCAACAAACATCAGGAAACTCAAAGCTGCAGATTTTAAATCTTAATTAGAACTTTTTCAGCCTTAATTAATTTGATTGGTTAAACCAGTTTTATTATAATGTTACATCAGTTGTGTTGCTGTGTTACTGTTGAATGTGTGGATCTATCGTGAAGATGATTTTGAACAGATCTGCTCACATGCTCAATAATCTGATTTGTGTTTAACTCAACTGTCGCTTGAAATTAACTTAGAACTCCATCAGAAAAATCCAAATGTGCTGATGCGTGTTTCCATTTCAACTGAGGAGAAAATGCTGTTTAAATATTGAAGGATAATTTCTGGCAGACAAACTCAGTTTTCCAAAACTTCTACTTAGATGAGCATCATCATCGTCCTCTGCCACGGTAAAGAACCTTTGACCTTTAACTTGTCGACGTGAAGAAGAGAGAGAACAATTTCCTGGACCAGGACAATTATTTGCAGTCTCCGAACAGAAGAGGTCAACTGGGGACCAGTGTCTCCCTCTGAGCTGACAGCTGGTGACCCACTTCTGATCATTTGCCACCCTGGACACATTTTAACATCGTCTCTCGTCCAGCGCTGCTCATTGTCCTCGTGACCCCGGACGGGACACAGAGGGAAACCAAGGAACTTTATATACAGTCACTGATCGTCTTTATATACTTGCACTGATCATATAACCAGTCCATGGTTAAAAATGATGGTGATCGATACAGCTGCTGCTTAACTTGCACACAAATGAAAAAGATGATAAAAGATTTATAGCTTTACTACTTCGGCTCCAGAATGTGACCAATCAGGCGCGTGCCAGTCGGGGGGGGGCCGCCTCCTCCTCTCAGCAGTCGTCTGAAAGCGCCGAGCGTTTTCCATTTACACGCTTACATAATCACAAAAGCCTGAAGACCCCCTGCTGCTCGTACGCCTCGCCACAGATCGCCGCTTAGTGGCCCCCCCCACTGTGACGTGTATGTGTGTTATCTACATATGCTCAAAAACACACAAGAGGATTCAGTTTGTAGAACCGACACCAAACCAGTAATCAGCTGTTCTCTCTGTTTCCCTGTTCTATCTCTACCTCTCTCTCCCTTCTAATGAGTGTGCAGATGTTGGCCAATTACAAACACAGGGTTCCGTGTGAGCGGCTTAAATCCACACACACACACACACACACGCACACACACACACTGATCTATTGGCTGCTGGCAGCTCAGCTTCATCACACAACTTTTCGCCTTGAGGAAGAAAGTGTTCGGGTTTATCTCCACCCTCCATCCTTTCACTCAACCTGCTGGCTCGCCTTCTGTCCCCCACCGGATGAACAGGAAAGATAAAGATGAAAGGGGTGAGGAGATAAGGAAGGAGGGAACAGGTAGGCAAAGAGACAAAGGAGAGGAAGATATCGGGAGAAGTTAGGAAAGAGAAGAAGGAGGTGGGTAAATGATGTGGGGGAAGGGAGAGAGATTTGGATGAGAGGAGAAGAAGAGAGGTAAGAGGAGGGGGTGAGGAAGAAAGAAAGGAGGTAACAGGTACGAACAGGGCGAAGAAGGAGAAGAAGATGAAGGGAAAAGGAGGATGTAGGAAAGGAGAGGAGGATGTACAGGAAAGGGAGTAGAGGGAAAGAATGGGGTGTTGAAGGAAAGGAAGAGAGAAGAGGAGGTGCAGAGGACATGAGGAAGGAAAGGATTTGGTAAAAATGGACCCTCTCTCTCTCTGGCTCTCTCTCTCTCTTTATCTGTGTCTGCCAGTCTGTTGCCATGTCTCTCGCCCCTCACCATCATCCACCCCGATGTCTCTCCCTCGCTTTCTGTGGCTCTGCCTCCAACTGTCGACAGCACGTGTCCTGTTTCCTCTGAATGAATGAACGCATGCACAGACACACAGACACACACCACACACACACACACACACACACACACACACACACACACACAGTGAGTTCCATCCTGCTTCGCCGCCTCTGGCCACTGTAAAGGTTTCATGGGAGGAGACGAGTCCTGCTGTGATTTAAATCACAGTTCGATATGAGTGTGATGCCTTCAAGGTCCGGACCTCACACCGTGAATAACAGTGCTAACATTCTCATTCAAACGGGGACACTTCTGAAAAAAAAGACATTTGTCCTTTTCTGTCAGTTTCTGTCCTCGCCTGAAAGAGACCAGAGGCGTGTCGAGAGGTCGCCATGACCACAGAGACAGAACCACAGAGACACAGAACCACAGAGACAGAACCACAGAGACAGAGAACCACAGAGACAGAACCACAGAGACAGAGAACCACAGAGACAGAGAACCACAGAGACAGAACCACAGAGACAGAGAACCACAGAGACACAGAACCACAGAGACACAGAACCACAGAGACAGAGAACCACAGAGACACAGAACCACAGAGACAGAGAACCACAGAGACAGAACCACAGAGACACAGAACCACAGAGACAGAACCACAGAGACACAGAACCACAGAGACAGAACCACAGAGACAGAGAACCACAGAGACAGAACCACAGAGACAGAGAACCACAGAGACAGAGAACCACAGAGACAGAACCACAGAGACAGAGAACCACAGAGACAGAACCACAGAGACACAGAACCACAGAGACACAGAACCACAGAGACACAGAACCACAGAGACAGAGAACCACAGAGACAGAACCACAGAGACAGAGAACCACAGAGACACAGAACCACAGAGACAGAACCACAGAGACACAGAACCACAGAGACACAGAACCACAGAGACACAGAACCACAGAGACAGAACCACAGAGACAGAACCACAGAGACAGAGAACCACAGAGACAGAGAACCACAGAGACACAGAACCACAGAGACACAGAACCACAGAGACAGAGAACCACAGAGACAGAACCACAGAGACAGAGAACCAGGGAGACAGAGAACCAAAGAGATCCACAGAGACAGAACCACAGAGACAGAGAACCACAGCCTAGAAATGCACAACAACCAAAAATACACAAAAACAACCACAAAGAGACAGAAAATATCCAATCTGTTGTGGTTGAAAATACATTTTCTTACCCGGCCTCCCTCTGTTCTCCTCTTGTGTTCATTGTTGTGTTAGTTTGGAGTGAATGGAGGCTGACAACTGTTTGTGTGACCAGCAGAGTTGTGTGTTTCCACTGCAAATCGTCCTGCTTCCTGTTCACACATTTGTTTCCTAACGTCTGTTTTCACTAGACCCTTCATCAGCTGCTTGGTTTGCAGGCAGGATCATTTTTCCCGCTCTCACCTCTGGACTCGATGATGAATTTCGTCTCCAGAGGCAGAACCGAGTCTTTAGGTAACAGCGCTGACTGAGTGTGTGTCCCGCCGCCAAGGACAAGGGACATTTCTCCAAACATGAGGACATTTTTAAAGAAGTGAAGATGTTTGGAAAAGTGGAGACAGTTTTAAAGGCAAATGGAGTAGTCTTTAGAATAAGTTAGCGCATTGATATTTCTCAGTGTGAAGTAAAGACCTTTTTGTGTGTTTGTTTTTAAATGAGAACATATGCAAATATTGACATTTGGGTAAAGGAGATGTTTTGGCACTACAAGGTCACTTTTAAATTTTGTGACATTTTAAGAAGTGAGAACAATTGTTAGGAAGCGGAGACACTTCCTGGACGTGAGTTTTTTGTAAAAACCTGAGGACACAGTGGGAATATAAGGACATTTTGTAAAATTTTGAAACTTTGTGTTAGTGAGGACACTTTCGGGGAGTCGGGGACATTTGTGTAGAAACTGCAGCTGTCTCTTCCTCCCATTAATAATTCCCTGTGTTGTGTAATCTGTCACAGAGAACACACACTGTGAGTTCATGCTTCACTCGATGTGCAGTTATATCAAAATGCTTCATTACGTGATGTGGCTCCATGTCGTCTGTACGCTGCTCTGTGATTGGACGACGTGTGCGTCCTGCTCGTTGAGTCGGGACGGCTTCATTAAGGGTCAAAGCTGAACGTCATGTCCGCTCGTTAGGCCACAGCACACCTTTCACTCACGCAACATTCATCCCTCGCTAGTCTTTCATTTTGTATTCTTTACTTTTCTTTCTTTCATGTTTTTCTTCATCCCTCTTTCTTTCTCTCTGATCCTGTTGAACAATGTTTCCTTCTCCTTACTTTTTAGCACAATTTAAATTTAACAAAGGTATGTGGACACCCGAACATGAATGAAGCCCTTAATCTGGTTGCCATGGTAACATCGTTGTGGTATTTCTACCAGCACAAGTATCTTCAGGTTGTAAATGGCATTTTTTAATTACAATACAGGACAGCCCACAGCATTCTCCATTCTGGTTGCTTTAATTCTTTACCCTGCGGCGGGGGCTAATGGCCGAACACTGACAGATTCGAAGCAAGAAGCTAGAACAATGAACTCACAATACATTTATACAGTTTCAGACCCTCCCACCCAGTTAGAATGTTGTTCCAATTCAGCTCCTTCATTGTCCTGACCAAGAATGACCTATCCCGTGGTCCTGCCCCAGCAGAAGTAGATCTCTTTGAGTACCACACAAATGAATGTTGATTCTGACCAGACTAGAAGAACTGCTCTTGAGTCTAAAACCGTGTTTTTCCCATAGACGCCCCGTTCTCTGGTCATAACCCCTATAGTCCACTCGCAACATCTGTTCGAATTGGCCCTGCTGTAAACCTTTGTTATAACAACAGCATAATCCCAACAAATACACATCTTGGCAAAGAAAGTAACAGATTATCTCAGAGTCAAACCTGCAGAAAACATATCTTAAAATAATATTCATAATACTTGTCATTCAAAGCCATTAAACATATCATAAAATAGCAAACTCCACCGTCACAACAACCTCGTGGTTCAAACAATAAAATCGTCATAATTGAAGACTGCCGCTTCATCTTCTACTCTATCTTCTTCTTCTTACTTCTCTTCTCTTCTCTCTTCTCTTCTTCTATTATTTTAATGGCGTCTCCCCTTCCTGTGAATTGGTCCCGAGAAAAAAAAGTTTCATATGTTGAAGAGGTCGGTACAAAAGAAACGTTTCTTTACGTCTCCCTCCACTTCCTCCCTCTTCCAATCATCCTCTGTTCCGTAGTCCTCTTGCTGATTTCTATTAATTCTCTCTCTCTGTCTCTCTCTCTCTCTCCCCCCGCCTCTCTCTCTCTCTCTCTCCCTATCAGGGGAATTAATTAAAGCTGACATTTTTATTGAGGTTACAGCCGAGTTGGTTGGAACATTCACCCATAAAATACCATGTTCGTCCGCCTTATCAACAACCTATTACCACACACGCACACAAACACACATACACAAACGCACACATATTAGCCATATGGCCACTGGCGTCTTCCGTGTGTATTAAGCAGAATGATATTGACTCATTATGATTCTCTCTGCAAGTCATTCGTCTTTATGTTTTATCTCTCAGAGCTTCATGTAACCACAACTCACCCACTAGAGCAAATACAACTCACTCATGGTACTTTCCAGCTGGCCGAGGTTTCAGATAAAGGACTAATGAGTTCTGAGAGGTGTGTGTGTGTGTGTGTGTTGTCTTTTGAATGACAGGAAGTATTTTTATTCTCTCCGCACACTTGCGTTTCTCTCTCTCTCTCTCCCTCTGAGTCTGAAAGATGAAACGTGCCACAGGTCTGTGAGGAACATGTGACTTGTGCTCACTGACGTCACGGCCGCGGACTGAAGTGATGGAACCGTTTGGTTTGTGAAATAATCAATCTGGTTTCATTTTAATGAGCAGGGCCCCGTTTGTTGTGTCGATTAAACAAAGACTCGTACACACACACACACACACACACACAGACACACACACACACCACGGCCTGAATGGTTTATTAGTCCACTGAATTTATCGGTGCAGTTGTGATCGCACAGCGAGATGTTGACGTTTTTGCACTCGCCGATATTTCTTGCGATCAGTTTATCGTCCGCTGAGTTTGACGGATTCTTGGCGGCAGGTAGCCATGACATTTACATCCTCCAGCTGGACTCACTCACCCCTGCCCCCCCCCCTGCCCCCCCCGTCCTCCCCCGCTTCATTTAATTTCATTCAGTCCATCTCGGTTTTTATTGCCTTGAAAATTCCCAGGTACACGCATGAGGCCTGGAGGTGAGTTCATTTCCCATTTTTCCTCTTCCTCTTCCTATCCTCCCCCCTCTCTCTCTCTCTCTCTCTCTCTCTCTCTCTCTCTCTCTCTCTCTCTCTCTCTCTCCTTGTATTTCCCCTCCTCTTTCGCTGCCTCCCTTCATCTCTTCTTTTCATTAAAGTCCTGGTAGCACTCCTCCTCACGCTCGTCCTGCCGCTTCAATCGCGTGAATTTTTCCCCAGAAAGCTTTTGTCTCCGTCGCTTGAATTTTAAATTTCTTGATGTATAAAACATTTTCTCTTCAGTTAAATCTTATTTGCACATTGAATATTTTCCCTTAGGGCTGTGGACCATCATTTTAAAGGTGTAATGTTTTGAAGTGCAGCATCAGGAGAAGTGTAATACCTTCACGTTTCGTGCTATCTTCAAATCCAAACAACAGATGTTTGAGCAGATGTCACATTTTGGAAAACTCCGATTCACATTCCACATGGTCCACGCATAAGATCATCTGTTGTGACATCGTGGAAAGAACAAGGCTTTTGTTTACAGGACTTAAAATGAAGCTTCACAGTGGAAAACATTTATCAGTCTGATGATTTTTTCCCATACGTCCTCTGACAGATTCTGTTTTCAATCTGACAAATCATTCATATTTTAGCAAGTGAACAAACTCTTCGCTCCTCGTTCACTTTGTCTCTGCATCGATTAAAAATCCTGAAATGTGAGACGTGCTCTCGTATTTACAGAAAAACCACTCTCTCTCTCTCTTTCTCCATCTCTCTCCATTTAGCTGTGCATCACCCGCCACTGATTTATTCATCACTCCATTTTCTCACATCCCCGTCACTCGCAGCGCCTCTATTTCGGTCCTCGTCCCCGCGGAGCGAGCGAGCAGAAAGAGGCAAAGTTTCCCCGCTGAACGCTGGATGTCACGTTTCAGGTGTTTGAAACGTTTCCTCGGTCGCTCGTCTGAAACTGTTCAAGAACTTGAAGAGGAACTGAGAGTGAAGCTCCTCCCTGAAATCAGCTGATCAGCTCCAGCTCTCAGGTCGGAGTCACAGCCACATGTTTGGGATGGAGAATCGCTGTAACAAATGGATTTGCTTCTATGTAAATTGGAAATGTAAATTTGTGCTCTTCCCTCAGTGTCGGTGCAGGAATAGAAGATGCTCTTGCGTCAGCGGCGTCCGACCTCGTGTCACCTCGCGGCTGCACCACACAGATAAAGTGGGTTCGGGAATCAGGAGACATCAAACTCGAATTGTTCTCTAACCAGATTCCGGTGTTTGTCTGTGAGAGCCAGCAGATCGTCCGTCCACCTGTAATCATCTGTCCGACACTAATCCTCCTGCTGTCGAGCCTCAAAGCTGTCGGCTCAGACCGGCTCCGTCCGATCGGAGACAGATGTTCCACCTGGACGGAGCTGCAGCCGGTAGATACTGCTCAGAGAGGACCAGGCCATCTTCACGTCTCCTGTCTCGTGTCCTTTTCGTTCACCATTTTGTTTAGTATAACAGAACTTTAACTTTATTAATATAGTACTTTAACTTCTTTCCAATATAACTGTTTAGTAACTGAGTTTATTATAACATTACTTTGATTAACTTGTGATTTCAGAGCCTTTATTAGACTTAAAATCTTTTCTATGTTATGTCAGTGATTTCAACATTTCTTTTTAGTCTTTTTACTTTCAAACATAAATATTTAATCACATGAAACGTTTCATTCAGTAGAAACCAGTTTATCTTCTCCAAACTAGCCAAACATTATAGATTTAAAAGAGTAAAGTGAAATGTTTCCGGCCCAGCTGCTTTGCCCTTCACATATTGTTTGTTCTTCTAAAACTATCGACCTCGGATATTATCCTTGGATCAGTAAACCTCTGAAGTGTTTTCCTCCCTCTTTTCCATTAAAGTTGCTTTTCTTTACTTGTAGACATCTTTGTTTTCTTTAATTTGACTCTCAGTTTTTTTCTCAGCGACCCTTATCGCTGACACTGAAAACATCGTAAACGTTCAGGCGTCACAAAACCTTTTTTATTTACAAACCAGAGGTGAATAAAAGCTCTAATCAGATTCTGTAACCCAGCGTCCATCCCGCCTGGTGGAAGCGACACAGGGATCCTGGTGAGCTGATGTTCCTCCTGCTGACAAAGTGATGAACAGTGCTGAGTTTCATTCACGATCAATTGTTAATCAGCAGAGTTGTGTTGCTGTTCAAAGTTTAACGAGCCGCTGGGATTCGCCGGGAGCAATATGTGCCCGCTCACCACAGCATTGCCCACTTCCTCTTCCGTTCGCCATCGTTCCACCGCCGCGCTCCCTGAAGAATTCAAACTCCAGGCGTCCATGTTTTTCTAAGTTATCGATCATCTGAGTAGAATTTTACATCTCGAGCTCAAAGCTTCAATAGAATAAAAAAACTGTTTGATGTTTTATTCATCATCACTGGACACAAACAAACAGGTGATGCAATAATTAAAAGCTTTATTCACACAGCGCTGCAGGTGTTCACAGAGTTTGAGGCCGACATTAAAAGTTTCGGGGTCTGACCTGAAAACACTCGACAGCCATTAGTCTGTGTGTGATTTTTAATGTGTGGAGCTTTAGAAACTGTGCGTTTCAACTCACAGGACAATGATTGGAAGAAGCCCAGAGGAGGATCTAAATATTGAATCACTTTTATTCTCTCCACTCTATGATTTTTCTGAATAATTAACACCCTGTAGGTGAGGGAGCTGCTTATTTACAGGAAGTAATATCTCTATCTTTATTTTTGTTGTTTTATAAGATAACGGCATCTGTCAAAATGAAACAAGGTCCTGCTCGATATCCTTCCTCACATCCTGAGCTCCTCCTCGTCGGTGGTTCAGGTTGAAGTGTTTCCCTCGGACTCTTGGCGTGCTGCCTTCAGGGCCGCTCCCCTCTCTCTCTCTCTCATTAGACGTACCGCTCCTCGCTCGCCCTCTCTCCCCCGGGGCATACTGCTCCTCATGCAGGTCACAAAAGATCAGATGATGATTTAGCGAAATTCAATCCAGACACGATGTCGTGTTCTGTCGCTCTGAGAGAGATTTATCGTGCCGAGGGGTCAGAGGTCAGGTTCCTCTTCAAGGTGAGGGAGTAATGTGATTAAAGGATCATAAATGTAAGAGTTCACTGAGGATTTATATGATTTACCCTTTGACACAGAGTTCAGGGTCTTCGCTGGTAGCGTTTGGAAAAGAGTCGTTGCCATGGCTGCAGGCTTTTATTTGACCATGTGCAAGATTTAAGAAAAGATAAAAGATTTATGAATCCAGAAGTGTTGCTCCAGATAACAGTAATAAAGTACGGAGAATAAAACAGTAGATTGTTAACATCTATTCCAAAACAGTTATGGAGAACCAGTTAAAAAATGTATGAAGTAGCTGCTACAGTTGGATTTATACAGAATAAAAAACTATACACGTCTATATCGATAAAAACAACATTAAGTGGATCTTTTGTTAATCTCATGAATTTAAAACGAGGAAACGCAGAAGGCCGGAAAACAAAAAGATAAAGATCCAATTAAAATGCATATGCTGAAAGAGAAAAGATGTTTTGAAGTAAATAAATCTGATGATAACAAAAAATGGTTTTGGAAAAGGTTAAAACATCCAGAGGAAATAAAAATGCTAGTAAGAGCCAGAATAAAAATGTAGGTGTTTGTTTTAAATCTATGTTTTAAATCTATATAAAGGTAAATTTAAAGATTGATATTGATACCTTTCTATTGAAAATGGTTCAAACTAAGTCTGCTTGTTGTTGTTCATGTGGTTTTTAGGTCAAACTGTGAAATTGGGAGAATCATTATTCAGAAACATCTTCACGGTGATGTTTGACCTGAAGCCACATTTCATTTGTGAACGGCTCATGTGGGACTCGTTGTGTTTCACTGCTGTGATTGGTTCACTCCGATCTGGGACAACACAAATGGAATCGGTGACGCCGGCTGATCCCTGGACGAGCGGCTGCCGTCCCGCTCTGAGACGGCCCGAGGTCCGAGGGGTCAGAGGACATGTCCCTGCTGTCGTCTCCTCACCCCAGCTGCTCAGTCATTGTCCCCCTAGGACAGGAAAACAGAGAAGAATCCATGATAGTTTAACATCAGCTGGAGGGAATGTTTTCAAATCTGGTACAAACTTTCACTTGGACTCAAAGGAACTGATCTTGGTGCTTGGAACAAAACTCCCACCACATTCTCAAGGAATATGGATGAGGTTCAGCTTGACCTTCGAACATTTGTACAAACTTTTGAGAAAATCCTAAAACAACTCCAGAGTAAAGAACTGTCTCCATGGTGATATCATGTTGCAGTGTGTTTCCACTTTGTCAGACTGAGTCGGAGGATACACGAGGAGTGTCACCTTCCTGTAAAACTGAAGGATTATCCTAAGGAATGAAAGGATCCGGTGCTCAGCTCCTCTAATCAGCGTCACGCTCGTTTCCACTCTGCGGCTCTCACTTCTGAGAAATGTCGAAAAGTGCAGTGGGCGAGTTCCAGGGGAGAAAACAGGATCCCAGCGTCTAAGGAAGGAACGTTCAGAGTTTAGAATGAAGGCGACTGTGTGAGGAAGCGTTGATTAACCTCAGTTTGTGTTTGGGTCACTCAGTTTTTCGCCAACACCTCTGAGACCACGGTGATATTTAATAATTTACTTTTCCACGCTTGGTTTGAACGGGAGCTGAAACCTCCTCCTGTGTTTCTGTGTCAAACATCTGATCACAGCTTCTCTTTGATTCCAACCCGTTAATAAACCGCTTAGTGCAAATATGTGAATGAATCCACTTGACTTGAATGACGTCCAGTTCTTTAAACCTGTGTTTGCTTCAGCAGAATTAACTGTTCGTAGACGTGTTGACGTGAAAAACGCGGCACGCGGTGTGAACACTTCTGTTCATGCCGGGAAGTGAGTTTGCCGTCTTGCCGTGTTGTCGTGTTGTGTGTCTCTTCTGCCGAGCGCGAGCTGACACCGTGGCTCATCCTGTCAGCGCCGTGCGGGAGCAGGACGCCCCGCGGCACCGTGCTCACTGAATCGGCTCAGTGGAGTGTGTGTGTGTGTGTTTATTCCCACCAGAGTTTAGGGCACAGAGAGGTTGCCAGTTGTGTTCGTAATGTTTGTAAGTGCTTCGTCGGGGACGTGTGTGTGTGAGTGTGTTTCGGTGTTTGCATTCCAGTGCTAATATCCCCTGAGGACGCCGGTTGACTGGCCGACATTGCAGAGCTGTGAAATGGAGAGGCCACAGCTGTTTGTGTGTGTCTGTGTGAGTGTTTGTGTGACTGTGACACAGCTGGTGTTGTGTTCTCCCACCTGTGAACTGCAGAGTTTAAATTGTGAGTCTGCCGTGTGACACACAGCTGGATATCTGACAGAGAGAAAATGAGGCTACACCCAAGAGTGTTGATTTGACAAATGTTCAATATAAAAACGATCTCTGTCCACAGGAAACACTCATCATCTCCTCCACATGTTGAACTGGACAACAGGGTCAGAATCCCATTCTCCATGTTGTGTTATACATACTAGTATGTATGTTATGAGAAGGACGGTTAAATCTAATGCAGATTAAGGGAGGCTTTTATTGTGAAATATATTCTTATCCTAAACTTTAGAAAAGCTTTGTAGATTTTCTTCTGTTTTCTGTTTTGTGCTGCTCTACGTCTCCGCCCCCTCTCCTCTTTTTAACGTCTCTATATTTGACACCAAGTTACGGAAACAAATTTGAACGTGTCAACATTTTCGTGTTTTGAATCTTTATTTAATTTCACGCATGAATGTGTTAATTAGCGGAGGAGCTGGTGTCACACAGAGAAGCAGCGTGGGGCAGTGACCCTGTTTACGTCTCTTATATAAGACCATGCTTTTCACAGTATGCAGGGAAATATTCTGTTTATGTTTATACATAAGAATGTGTTTTTTTTACCTGTGGGAACATTGTGTATGTTGAAGCTGCAAAGAGAATTAGGGCAGGAGACATTCAGTGCAAATAGAGAAGAGGCATCAAAGCATCAAAAAGTGTTGTTTTCACAAATTTGAATAAATTAAGAAGGAAGGAAAATAAAGGTAAATACGAAAGAATGAAAGAAAAACCGCAGCAGTCGCGTTGTGGCTTTTACGATCTTCCCACAAGCTGGTCGAAAAACTGAGAAACATTATGAAAGTGTGTTTTGTTCTGGAGGATTCTGTATCTCAATCTCATCGATCTAAATGAAGCTGGTGATAAACGAGGCGTCTCCGTATCAGACTGATTCTAAAACTTGTCTTTTCTCGGGATTCTCTGAAAATTACTTTCTGCTCGAGCAGTTCTTTTTAAAGATCACTTCGTGTTCGCTCGCATTAAAGAGACAAAGTGCTGGAATAGTTTTCTCAGCAGAACTTCTCTGCAGCTCGACTTCCACTCGCCTACGTGATCTGAGATTCTTTTTCTTTTCTCTTCATCCTTTCGGAGTATTTGCAGCCGGAGGGTTTGAGACCACTGGGATCTGCCCAGAACCACCACCACCATCTGCTGCTGCTGCACGTCACCCGAGCTCCAGGATAAAGTCCACAGCCTGATAACTGCTGCTCCTAAAGCCGCTGAGCAGAGTTTTAAACTTAATTAACTGATCTTATCCTCGTCTCAAGCTCCGGATCTTAAATTTAACGAAAACTGGACAAATTTGTTTCATGTAATCTCCGGCTGCTTTATTTCATCTGCTCTTCTTTTTATAGTTGTTCTTAGTCGCAAACAAATAGACCTCTGGAATTTTTATGATGAGTAAATAATATATAGATTTGATACTGATCATTTCAGTTGCAACATGAACATTTTGTTCTTGGATTTGTTTTTCGAGTTCTGTGCTGCAGAGAATCTGATGATATCTTCTTATCTGCTCATAATCCAGTTTACTTTCTAGGTTAAAGGATTAAGACTAAACCATTAAAACAGGTAGATTTCTGAAGGAGTGACCTGAAATAACCTTTCATTTCAAACAAGCCATGACATCACTCACTAGAGAACAAGTACACAACAAGAGTCATTTAAACTGTGGTGTTTTCCCATTAACCGTTTGAAAGACACAACATGAAGCACAGAGTTTTATCGACTCACACGTCGGCTGCAGCGGACGCTCGGAGGTTAAGTGGTTTGTTTGATGGGTCGACAGATGGAGCGTTGCTAACAGAGAGAAACATCAGGGACCTGCAGTGAAGACCACTGCTGTAAATCACCTGTCAGACACTCCACTGCTGTTTTCTAAAAGGTCTTAGTACATCACATGGACACAAGCATGGACGATCCTGTGTCTGCAATCTATGTGTCTCTGTCCATAACCAGTGCAGAGACCTTGAATCTGTCCGTCCTGCCTCTACTGTTGTGGATGTTCTGGATGTTTATGTTCCTGCTCCTCACCAGTTGCTTCTCTGTCTCTCTGTCATGTCACAGGCTGTGTGAGAGATTGTGTGTGTGTGTGTGTGTGTGTGTGTGTGTGTGTGTCTGTAAAATGCCTCTGACGGACGGACACGTATGATTGGATATGGAGGCCGTCAGCGTAGCCAACGACTCACTGGACGAGCTCCACTTCCTGCCCACGTCCGACGATGACCTCGGTTACCGTGACTACGACCCAGATGCCAGCGCCGTGCCGCCGGTGCTGCCGACGCTGTTGTCCGAGGCTTTGAATTTTCCAGAGGACCCCATCAGGCTGCTGAGTGTGCAGGTAGAGGCTGACATATCAATCAAAGCCACAGCGCTGGTTTGTGATGGACCCATGATGTGGCGTGTGGGTGTAGATATGTATATATATATGTATATATATGTATATATATGGATATGTATGGATATGTATGGATATGTATGGATATGTATGGATATGTATGGATACAGAGAGCAGGTGATGCTCCTCTGAGCTGTGAATCATGCAAGACCATAAATAAACCGACTGCAGAGATGCCTGAGCATCAGAATACACTGTTAACTACACGTATGACAATGGTAGCTTCACTTCCTAATAAGTTAACATGAAACAAGATGCTATACAAAATGTAAAGTCTGGGCAAATTTTAGATTATCTTTAAAGTTCAAATGTGCAGATCCAATTCACCCACAGAAAGAATTCCTCTATGTCATGAAATATTCTCTGAAAAAGTCCAGTTTCACAATCTTTGAGAAAGAAATAAAAACAAACAAGGAGGTGATGATGTCAGCTCCTTGGTGGAGTCAGTAAACACAAAGTGACTCTGGGGCTGATGGGAAAAATGTAACAAGTATTTGATCACAAACAAAAGTATTTAAACGAAAGTTTTGACCCGATTGTGTCACTGGAAGAAAATCATCTGTGAGACACAGAAAGGAAAGAATAAAATGAACAAAACATGCACATCCACACACACACACACACATATGCATCTACAGTACATAAACACAACTACTGACATTATGATGACACATTCACAGTGATGACACTAATATGACCCTGTACGTACCAGATTCGGTCACAGATGTTTACAGCTGTGCTTGTTTGTTTGTTTGTTTGTTTACAGGTGGTGTTGATCCTGGCCTACAGCACCATCATTGTGCTGGGGGTTCTGGGTAACTCTCTGGTTATCTACGTCATCTACCGATTCAAGACGCTCCGCACCGTCACTAACTTCTTCATCGCCAACCTGGCTGTCGGTATGCTCACACACATGTTGTGTTGTTTCTAATCCAATGCTGTGAGTCAGTGCAGCTGGGAGATGCTCTCTGACATCGCAAGATGGTGACCTGCTTGTGTGTGTGGGTGTGTGTGTTTGTTGTGTACTGTCTGAAGATTGTCGACATGGATGACTCAAACATCTGTCAGTTGTTATGTGCTCATCCTCTGTGATGTCTGGGATTTGTCTGCTGCTTTGTGGCTCAGACACAAATACAGATGAAATCCAACGCTTATTGTTCGCGTGTTTGATTCTCACATGTCTTTATTTTTACTACATGTTAAACGTGATTGTGTGATCGTGTGAGCATATGAATAGATTTCTCAGCGAGGACAGAGAAGAAACACTTAAATACCTTTTTTAAAAAGGATCCCTGGGGGCATCTTCATGATGTACATGATAATCCTTCTTCTCCTTTTTTGTTTACTAACAAGGATGATACAGATCTTTGAGAGCCAAAAATAGAGGGGGATAGGAAAGGCAAGGGTGACTTGTGATGATTTTTAAAGATATAAATGTTTTTCTATCCAGCTCCTTTTATGCACATTTAAGCGGATCAGTAAGGACGTATGACGACCTCAACGTTCACCCCGAACAGCCCCGAGAATTGAAATACCAACAACAGAAGCCATGAATGACACTAAACCATCATCCGCTCAGGCCTGCGACACAGATAATCTTTTCTCAGAGTAACGACATGACTTCACCTCAGCGCTGCATGTTTCTTATGAGACAGTGGATCTGCTTTGCTTCAGGGCAGGTGCTCAAATCAACCCCTTTATGAAAGGTATTAGTTTAAAATGTTAAAAGTGAGAACGCAGCTACGTGCAATAAATAAACAAATGGGTAAATGATCACAGTGTGATGAATACATTTAATTAAGATGAAAACAACGCAACAGGAGAATCATTAAACCTCATAAGAAAACAAACTGACAAATAAGTCACTCACACAATGAGAAGTAATGGGGTGTGAAGAGGTGCAGGGCTCCGTGGGAGGGAAATTACCGCTGCTGCTGCCTGAAGCACATTCATTTCAATCATAACCTCTTCACACGGAAACCAAACCAAGTGTATAAGCAAATATGTTGAGCGAATAAACAAGCATGGATGGACGTGGGAGAGAATCAGACTTCAGCACCATGGACAGCGGCAAGATCTGAATCCAGCACCATGGAGAGAGACTGTATCCGACTTCAGCACCATGGAGAGAGACAATATCTGACATCAGCACCATGGATAGAGACAAGATCTGACTTCAGAATCACGGACAGAGACAAGATCGGACTTCAGAACCACGGAGAGATACAGGATCTGACTTCAGCACCATGGAGAGAGACAATATCTGATTTCAGAACCATGGACAGAGACAAGATCGGACTTCAGCACCATGGATAGAGACAAGATCCGACTTCAGCACCACAGACAGGATCGGACTTCAGCACCATGGAGAGAGACAGGATCTGACTTCAGCACCATGGACAGAGACATGAGCCTTACTCCATGATTCCTTCCTGTTCATCAAACTAAATGAATCAGCTGCACAGTAACACAAGAAAGTAACACAGCTCTGACACGTCTGCCGAGCGTCGACAGTAAAGAGTCACAGCTCGTATCAGTGAAATAAACACAACACAACAACAGCAACAATGTGTGAAGCATCGCATCAGTCGACTCACTTTGTTTCATGTGTATCCCTCCGGACACAATCCGTCACGAACAATGAAAACAACCATATAGAGATGTCAAGTCCAGTCAGGTCACATTTCCATTACACAGCCCAGTGTCACGGATCATAAGTTCCCCTCGGGGGGGTCGTCAGAGCACAGGACACAGACGAGGAGTCACAGGCTGGACCAAGATGACCTCAGGTTTTTTCAATTTGAATCTAAAATGAGGAAAACATCTGCTTTTGTTTTGTGTTTGTCCATCACCTAGAAATGATCCCCTGAAGTTTTGAACATAAAGAAATTCTGTTTACCGTGACTCAGCGAACTTCAGGCCACGAGGATCCAAATTAAAATTCACCTCCTGGTTTGTTTGTTTCCTTCTGCAGCTATTAGCCGAGAAGGAAATGTGTGTGTGTGGGTGTAGGTGTAGCCTGGAGTGTTGGTTGTTATGGAAAGTTGAGAAAACTGTAATTAATATTGACACACACACACACACACACACACACATTGCTCCCTTGTGTAAATCATAATGAACTTCTTTTTGCCTCTTGAGTTTTCAGAAGTTTCTGTCGCTTGAACATCCAGAATGTGACAATGAGCCGTCACATATTCATGTCATGCTCAAGCTAATCACATTCAAATCTAATTAAAATACTCCCACATGTAGTTTTTAATATTTTGCACATTTCGTGTATGAGTGTATGAGTTGCGTCTCTCAGGATTTGTTGCATCACTACAATTGTATTGTTTAATTTGATGAAGGGAAACAACGCAACACAATACAAAGTAATTAAGATTATAATGATAGTAGACTTTGATGATAATCGTAATAAAACAATGGCGGCTGCATACCAGCTTTTTTCCTTGTGGGTAGCTTTGCTTTGTCTTAACAGCTGCTAGTTAGTGGCTACATGTTCAGGATTCTCCTGCTGCCGAGGCCCGGAGTGTAAAGATCGAGAGAGGGAGAGAGAGAGTGTGATTGATGTGATGTGAAATGTGCAGGGATGTAGAACGATAGCGGCCAGAAGGTTGTCGGTTCAATTCCCCCGGATATAAAAAGGAGCAGAGATCGTGTTATAAACAGTTGACTCATTCGGCCGATCCTCGTGATAATCATTAGTTCTCTCAGTCTGTCTTTTGTCTCAGGTCTTCTTCTCCTCTGACCAGAAGTTCTTCAGTTAACTGTCGAAACCTCAAGGTTAATATTTTTCGGATGAACGACCTCATCTCTTCTCCTCTCACAGTTTTATCTTCCTCATGCCCCCCCCACCCTTCTCGCTCTCTTTCTTTGGCTTGAAAGAGAGCCTCTGAAAGGAAGCAGAACGTCACGATTCTGCTTTTTTACCTTTTCATGTCACAATGACCTCGAAGTTGAATCCTCTCTAACTGATGTGGCTCAGACGGTTACAGTCTGCCTCCCCTACAGGGACATCAGCGCCCCCAGGTGGTCACACCAAACAGGAGGATTCCTTTACAGCGGCTGCAGCTCCGACACGTCGACCAAACGCCGATCAGTCGGAGCGGCAGGCGGCTCGATAGCAGCAGGGTTGGATTCCAAAGCTGCTTTCAGACTTGTACATGCTGCTGAGGGGCCGCATGTGGGCCCACAGATCTCCACGTGGGAGTGAAAGCTCCTCAGAATGTCCGGAGTGAGAAAACAGCAGGAAGCTTTTAGGTATTTTCATCTTCCTCCTCCGGGACGATAGATTCTGACATAAAGCGACCGGCGCACCGGGATCTACACCGTCACCTTCATCGGTTGAATCCGCAGGTGAACACCAATCAACATCCAGGACAGATCTGAAAATGCTTCTTGAGCTGCAGCTTCTCTGTTCTGGATTAGTTTACTTGAAGAAAGAAGAAAGTTAAACATCATCGTAGGGTTAGGGTTAGGGTCAGTCGTACGAGCAGAGGATGAGGTGGACGTCCGTGTTTGAGAACGTTGACAGTGACAGACATTTATCTGCAGCTGTTGATTAAACTGATCATGTGACCTGCTGTGTGTCAGCAGCTGTCGGAGCAGATGGCGTCTCTCTCTCTGTCTCTCTCTCTCTCTCGCTCTCCCTCACTCTCTCTCTCTCCGATGACTCACCAGTTGTTTTGACGGCAGCAGCTGCTGTGACTCACTGGTTCATTCGTCTTATTTAAAAACAGGATATGTTTCAACATCACGGATTAATGGTTTTAAATAATCCTATGTTAATAGGACACCAGGTAGATTAACACTAGCACCAGCAGGTGGCGCTGTGGAGATGAAACTGCCAACAGGTGAAATTTAAGCGCTGTACAAATGTTTTGATTAAAGAATTACGCGTTTCACATGAATTTTGATTTGATTTTTTTTAAAGTTCTCTTCGTGAGGTTTTATTTTTGTTTATAATTATTAAAAATAGAAGTTTGACTTGTGGTCTCTTCATGTTTAATTACTCTTTTTTGTCGGTTGGAAGCAGAGGGTCTCTATCAGTTGCTCTTGGCCTCTTTAGCCAATCAGTGTTCAGCGTAATTAAACCTTTGTTGCTCTGTTTGTGTGTCCGTCTCCTGCAGCCGACCTCCTGGTCAACACGCTGTGCCTCCCCTTCACCCTCGTCTACACGCTGCAGGAGGAGTGGAAGCTGGGCCACACCCTCTGCTTCCTGGTGCCCTACGCCCAGGGGCTCGCCGTGCACGTCTCCACGGTGACGCTCAACGTCATCGCCCTGGACCGACACAGGTGAGCGTTCACAGCCTAAAACAGTTTTTCTAAACTTAAATTATTATTGTGTACGTGGGTAATTATAAGGTGAATGGAAGTTAATGCAATGTCCTGAAGAGGATAGGGACACAAACCAGTGTGTGTGTTGTGTGTTTCAGGTGTATTGTGTACCACCTGGAGACCAGGATGCGTAAGGACGTGTGTTTCGGTGTGATAGCTTTGACGTGGGTGCTGAGCGCCGTGCTGGCCAGTCCGCTGGCCATCTTCAGAGAGTACAGCTACTTCACTGTGGAGCCTGGACACAGCATACCGGTACACACACACACACACACACACACTCTCACACACACACACCCATACACCTGTAACGCCATGTTTCACTATCAAACACTTCATTCCTATCTCTTTCTCATATGTGGCTTTGATCATCCTGCTCGATCCTCGCTGCCCCTCGTACCCCTCCTCTCTTCTCCATCTCTTTCATCTTTCCCTCTTTCCATCCCTCTCTCCTTTCATCCCTCGCCCTTCTATCCTCCCTGTCTTTCTGTTCTTCTCCTCCCTCCTGCTTTATTCATGTCCTTTCATTCGCTGGAGAAACTTCGTCCTTCCACAGAAAACTGTTTCAATCTGTAACTGAATCCAATTAAATATATTCAGTCCGAAGACCAGAAATAAATGAAACTAACATTCTGTTTAATCATCTTGAATCAAACCTAATGTTTTATCTCAGAAAGACTCAACAAGCTCTAAACACAAACTCACTTAAACCTTAAGAATCTAAATAAAATATTATAAATTACACCTAACTAAACAAAGTTAATCTCTTTGAATAAATTTATTAAAATGATATTTAAAATGTGTGTGTGTTTCCTCCCAGGTGTGCATGGAGAAGTGGCCCGGGAAAAGCACCGACGGCACCGTGTACAGCGTCTCCATGGTGATCCTGCAGTACTTCCTGCCGCTGTCCATCATCTCCTTCGCCTACGCCCGCATCTGGTCCAAGCTGCGCGCCCACGTCAGCCCGGCGGAGGCCTGCAGCAACAGCAAGGCCGGCTCGGACCGCCACCGCCGGCGCCGCAAGACCACCAAGATGCTGGTGACCATGGTGGTGGTGTTCGCCGTCAGCTGGCTGCCCCTCCACGCCTTCCAGCTCGCCACTGACCTCTACAGCACGGTGCTGGACATGCGCGACTACCGCCTGCTCTACACCGTCTTCCACGTGATCGCCATGTGCTCCACCTTCGCCAACCCGCTGCTGTACGGCTGGATGAACAGCAACTACCGCGCCGCCTTCCTCGCCGTCTTCAAGTGTCACCGGGGAGGGGAGCGAGGGAGGGGCGGCCGAATGGACAGCATTCACCCCGCCGGGGGAGAGGGAGGAGGAGGAGGAGGAGGGAGGGCCAAGAAAATAGTGCTGGAGACCGAGGAGGTGGCGCCGACACACCTGAACGCCACCGACGTGTGAGCGGCGGAGGGAGGGGGGGGCGATGGAGGAGAGGAGATGACAAGACGGCGATAAAGAGATTACAGAGGCAGGAAGAGAGAAGAGAAAATGAATGTCGGGAAATCTATTGTTCCCCCGACGACAATAGACAACGAGAAGAAGACGAGATTCCACACGGAGACAGAAAGAGACGGATAAAGAAGGAGGAGGAAATAGAAACGACAGAGTGAGAGGAGGACGACGGGGGGATTAAAGAGGTTCTGGAATCCGAAGCAGGGATTAGACAACGAATGACAGGAGAACAGAATGAGTCAAGTTCTGCTCGACCAATCAAAGCACCGGCGCTTTGAGGACGTTACCTCTCAGTGACAGGGGACGCCGACAATTCAAATGTTTTTTTCTCTCCAGCTTTGCGAGACTTTAAAAAACCTTTGTTTGAACTTTACCGAGTGAAGAGGAGCAGATCTGGAGCTCAACGAGACGTTCACCGTGAATCTACGATTGTTTTTCTGACGATTAAAAAACTGATTCAACAAACGCCAAACACAGGGCTTAACTCCACCTCCATCCCACACGTGAAGCATTTAGCTCGTACGTTTGAACCCGGACGACAGGTTTGAACACGTGCCGATTGTCCACATGTTCCCCGAGAAGCGAGCGAAACTGAAGGCACCGGGGAACCGTGTCCAAACACTTCAGAGACGCAACAGAGAGAGAGAGATAAAGTTTGGACGGGTTCGAGGATGCATGATGCAAGATTTGTGAAATCTCCCCCACACACTGTTACGTCATGAAATGTGTTTGATGTGCATTATTCTGCAAAAACAAAAAGCGGCGTGCAGGAGGCGGAGGACGAGAGACGGACTAAGAGGGGAGAGAGAGAGCGAGTGGTCTGAATATAACTGACTGGGATTTAAAAATAGGAGACGCTTTGTTTTCTCTTTTACGTTGATGAAGGACAGAGAGGAGAGGATGAAGAGAAACGAGAGAGAGGATCAGGAGGGAGAAGGGATAATGAGGAGAGAGAGAGAGAGAGAGAGCGAAAGCTCATTTATTTCACTTCTTTTTTTCTATTTCACTGATGTCAGATCGGCTCGTTTTAGATTCATAAGTTAAAAAATAAGTTTAAATTATCCATCACGTTATTTTAAAGCCTTAACACGACTCTGCTGGTTTGGATCTGCTCTGTTTAACTCCCTCAGGCTCTTCAAAGGATTCAATTTGATGCAGCTGTCTTTTTGTTAATCCAGATGTTCTTCGACCGTGCAGCACCTGGCTGCCTACGTTACCCATAATGCAACTTCAGCTCCAAATGTGTGGATGCACAGTGTGAGCTCACGACCCCTGACCCCTGACCCTGACATGAGGTCACCGATCCGACGTCACACACAGCTCCCCCTACAGGCAGCATGTGCCTGTCGCTATCCAAGCAGGAGTTTCTGTGTGAAATCAGAGAAGTTCAGACTCAGGAAGAGAAACTTGGAGAAGCGAGGGATGAATTTAAGAGTTACCCTCAGAGTGTGAGTGTAGCATCAGAAGGAGCAGAGTTCTGGATGCAGCCTCGGGGCTCAAACACACAGGACTGAATCTACTGCTTTTAATTTGTGTCCAAAACACATTAATTGAAATGTGTTCTGCTTCGCCAGAGAAGCTTCAGACGCTGAGCTGCCAACCCGCCCTCCACCTGTGGGCACATCCGTCCAGCCGCCGATCAAAGTCCACTGATGTCTTGGCTCGGACAGATCGGCCCAACAGATGGACGGGGGAAAGGTCTACTTATTATTTTTAATAGCCCGTTGGACGGAAAAGGGTCTTTTAAAAATAATAAGAGCAACTTTTGGCCTGAGGTGAAAACATAACCTCTGTGACGGAGGTTACACCTTCAGCTGTAGTTCTACTCGTGCATTAAACAAACAGCCGTTATATCTTTAATTGTCACATTGCAAGTTAAATTTCTTATTTAAGCTGTTATCACCAAAGGTCATTTTGTTTCAGGGTTTAAAGTTGGATTAGCATATTGTAATTATAAGTCTCAGTTTACCTCTGGCTGGAGCTGTGTCATATTCATGAGCTGGAAAACACTTTGCTCCTGTTAATGAACGTTGGAGCGAGGGTTTAAAGTTTTAAAGAGAAGTGATTAGAAAGAGAATAAAGTTTAAACTGTTGTTAGAGAGGATCAGACCCTGCAGATAAAATCCTCAATGATTGTTGGACCGTGCTCGTCTTTTCCTCTTTAAATCCCTCGATTAGCAGATCCTCTCTCTCTCTCTCTCTCTCTCTCTCCATGTCTGAGCTACGTCACTGCCTCGCCCAAGCCAAAATCCCACAATCCCCCTGTTCCCTCCCTCCGAGCATCGCCAGCTGTCGATCTCCATCCTGGTTTCAGCGTCTCTCTGAGGTCCGACATAAAAGAATACGAGTTTCTGTTCTGTTGTGTTTTGGACCGAGTTCAGAGACACAATGATTCCTCACAAAGAGACAGTTTCATCTTGTCGATGCTTCGACCGTGTGTTTGTCTGTGTCCACCTGAATCATTTTCTAGGCATGATTTTCAGAGTAAATTGAATAACAAACCATAACGTGCTTTATTTCAAAATCAGCAGCTCGATGTGTTGAACCCTCTGAGTTTGAGTTGGACGATTTTACAGTTTTTTACAGCGTCACATTGAGGAAATGGGTCAAACACAAGTTTTCAGAAAGAGTTTGAAATCACCTTGTTTGCTCTGAATCCCCAAAGTTATCCCACAATGCATTGCATGGATTCGTCATTGTGCTCTCTTCAACAGAAATTAGTAAAAAAAAATGAAAGAAAGAAGTTGTCAACGTCCAATCAAAACAGTTAATACCAGTAATCACCAGTTTGAAACTTACTCAGTATTGTAATTACAGTTTGAACTGGAACTTCAATCAAATGAATTTTAATTATTCCACTTTCACGTAAATGTAAATCCTCTGATGTCTTCAGAAATGACGGAGCAGCGGTTAATATCTTATAATTTGAATCTTGTAGAGTTTCTGTTCATGCATTACTGTTGCCTAGCAGCAACAACTGTTACGCACACTGCATACATGCCCCACACACACACACACACATTGTAACCTCAAGGGTTCCATTTAGGGGCAGCATATCGACATCGGCTCATTACTGCCCCCTACAGTAATAAAATGTTCAATATGATGGGTATGAACATGCATCATAAGGGTTAGCATGTGCTGGGGGGGAGGGGGGGTGGGGGGGGGTGGAGATGGGAGCCCTGATAAGTGTTCAGTAACCTTTGGAAGATGAATCCACAGCTCCTCTCCTGAGGAGGTTGGTGACAGGACACATGACGCTGCTCGACCTTTACGAAACATGAATGTAAACTGCTTTGTACCATGACTGTAACGCTGTGTGTTGTGTTATTCTGTGTAAATATCAACTGTGTGTGTGTGAGTGAGTGTAACCAAGCACAAAGTGTTGGCCCTGACTCAACAACTGATCATTCTCAAGCACAAACACGCCTGGGCTCTTTCTTACTCTGTGTGTGTGTGTGTGTGTGTGTCTGTGTGTGTGCTCTGATTAGTATTTAAATATTGTTTTGTCATCACACTTATGTCTGAGCTGAAAGTTAATTGTCTTATGCTGCAAAACAAACAAGTCACAATTCAATGATTTTTCGATAGAGACAAAGTTGGAAGTTTCTTTTCCACTTATTATAATAATAACTTTATATGTATAGCACTTTGTAGAGCAAATGGAAGCAAAGCCACTGAAGAGTGTCCTCTACGGAGGCAGCCATGTTTTTTTTAAAGTATCCCAGACTGTGAGGGGTATTCAGCTGCAACATGCTGCTTCACCACTAGATGTCACTGAATTCTACACACTGAACCTTTAAGATCAAACAATATAATACAAACTCTAAAATCAAAGACGGCAGATAAAATAATACTCATTAATGATAAATAAAATAATGATAACCATTATCAAAGTCTAGACCAGATGGCATCAAAGAGTTTTTATGTGGGAATTTGAGTCTACCAACCAAAACAAAGTGAACCTATACAAATAATTTGTGTGTGTGTTTAAATATTTGGATTTATACTTTAATTTAAAATGTGTAATCAAAGTAATTACAAATCTTTTAAGTTAAACTCTTATTTTATAAACAGATTCTCCCTTTAAGGGTAAAGCTGGTCCCTCATGGTGAGACTTTGACACTGCCACGGCCTTTCAGGGTCGATTTGCTCGGTTGCTTTTCTATTTCAGATTTTAATAAGTTTATTTTCAAATGATGAATTGTGAGTGAGAGCTCGCTGGGCTCCGTGGCGATGCAGCTTGAATTCAGATTGTTATGTAACTGCAGCACGAGGCAAAAACCAATTCAGCAGATTTATACGCTGACAGCAGCCTTTATTCAAATTTTTGTTCAATTACAAATTAACGACTTAAACAGTTTACATGTGCAAATAAGAGATCAGCAAAATGACAGAGATTAAGAGATTAAACTATGAGACCTACTGGTGCTTATCTTCTATGGAGGTTTTGGTTAATGACTGTAGGTCGCTTCAGGCAATGAGCAAAAGCTTTTCTTCAATTCAATTCTTCAACTTTCTGAAATTTAAAAGTCAGTGAGAATGAGACGCCAACAAAACAACGGGCAGATACATAAGAAATGTGAATCATGTTATGTTGTGGTTACAGAATATGTACCAGACTGTGTACTTTTACTCTGTTGCAGTATTAGCCGCGTGTTGTGGTTCGTGCTCAGTTGCTGTTGGACTGCAGATAAAGATGGACGACACGTCTCCACTTCCTCCTTAAATATCTCGGATGAAAACGCTGCTGATTGTAATCGCCTACAAATCAGCGTGAGCTCGGACGAATGTGCTCGTGTTCCATTTGTTGGAATTGACTGTTGATAGAGAGAAGCGGCGCGGTGGAAGAGCGGATCAAACGCAGGATAAGAGGAAAAAACATCAAACGATAAATGCGTTTCATTGGAAAACCCTCTGGGAGGAAATGAAGGGAGGAGGTGGAGGATGAAGATGGAGGGCGACAGGGGAGAGTGGAGACAGAGTAATAGTTTGTTTCAGCCCATAGAGTCCCAGGTGACTGGAGTTGATGGGATAATGGTTGGTATGAGAGAACAGAGTCAATGGCTTTGACCTCTAATCCCCAATACTGGATTCCAATTTCACTTTGCAGCGTAATGACTCAGCAGCTGGAGGGAGTCGATCTCAGGCGGCCACCGAGCCGCTCGCCCAAATCCAGGGTTTATATTATGATCACGCTGAGCGATTTCCCATGAGGACATATTTAACTTGGGGCGAGGGACGGAATGAAAGAGTCTCTGTCCTGAGAGAACTGGTCATTACTCATAGTAATGTACGATTTAAAATAAACCTCATCGCTCTGTTTATTTTGGCCAAGATTGACTTTGGTTTGACCTGATTTAATATGATTATCAAATCTGAGGATGCAGAGTCGCTACTTTTTGTTCTTATAGTGAAATTAAAAGCTGGAGATCATGAGAGGGAGAGAGTTTGTGTTCATGAGCTTTGACGTTTGAGTTATAAACATGGAAGCTATAACGCGTTCTAATAGAAATATCTCACAATTGCTATAACACTCGACTGTCAAGTGAGGAAATGTCAGAGAGAACAAACTAATCAACCTCACTGCTAACACAATGAACAGAAGAACTTTGTTAGGTGACACAAAATCGTGAATTTCTGGTGTTTGGTTTGCTGCCCCCAAGTGGCCAAAGGGTTATTGTTTATTTAATTTAAAATGTTATCTTAGCAAATATACGATTCATAAAATACTTGACGGTCACGAACAGAAACATCTGAGCTGATGCTGGAATGAGTCGAGATTCAAACTGACTCAAACTCAAATTGATTCACTTACTGGTTGAAATGTAGGTCACACAGTCGCTGCTCATCTGGCTGGCACAAGAGAAATAGATTGTTGGAACTTAAAAAAAAAGGAGAATAAACGGAGGACAGGACGTCCATGACAACTCGGCCCTGCAGCGGCGGGCCTCGTGTTTTTCCTCCTTCAGCCGGGAGTCGTCATCCGTGTGTTTCCTGCCACCGACCTCGGACGTGTAACACCCGTCTCCCACGGCTCCACACGGAAACACACACACATGTTGTGATCGTCCTCTGTGACCTCGACACACACCGTGACTGTGCAGTGTAGGATCTGATCTGCACATGATGAGCACTCATCACACACACAAAGTATTTAAAAAAAACACGTAAATAAACACAACAATACAACCGAGAGGGAATAAGTCAGAAAGAAAAAGACTTTTAAAAACACACATCATGTAGAAACTCCTAAACTCTAAAGATCTTAGATTATTCAAAGAGCTTGTCCCATTGACTGCAGCCATCTTGCCCAGGTATGGTTACACAAGCTGTGTCTCGGTTCGGGGGGGCCTCATCCTCCAGGGGCCCCAGTCGGACCCTTACAGCCCTCGCCTAAGCAATCATAGGATATGTTGGGACACAATAATAACAATAACGGAGATCACATTAAGAGAAATAACAGCACTGGATGTTTTCTATGGCAGGCTGCTGTCTGCATGTTTGAGCAAAGTTTCCGACTGTAGATCCTACTGCTGTGATCGTCACTCACCCCGATCCTGCTGCAGCTTGTCCCGTCACTTTCCTCAGGCGAGTGTTTTTCTCCTGCTGTGACTCTGACAGATTTCAGGAGCAACAAACGTCCCTTCAGGCTCGGCTCAGTGTGAAACATGTCAGTCAGTCCCACAGTCGGTGCTGCAGCCAGGAAAACATCAATAATTTGTCACCACACACACACACACACACAGCCACAGCCACACACAAACACACTCACACACACACAGAGCAATATGTGGAAACATACCGATCAGAGCAGTGAGTCATATAAAGTCCCTACGACATAAATGATTTATATATCGTTGGGACATATAAATAAATACATGCTGGAGTGTGATTTTTATTTGTCTTGAAAGTTGTGCTGTTTCGATGCATTGTGTTCATCGGGTACATTGTGTTACCTCACCTGTCACAATTAAACATTAAAAAAAAGAAACAAAGAATTATTAAACACAACTGTAGCCTCACTGCTGGATAATCAGGACAAATAAATAACACACAGCAGTGTTCACTCGGATCGGGGGGGGAATAAACCTCATTACAACTACAATCACTCAGATTTAATAAGAGCAGCTACAGATCTCCAGAGGAGTCGAGAATTAGAAGCAGCTTGGTTTTTACCAAGCTGGAAAAAACAAACCGACCTTGAGATCGTATAAAGTCTGGACTGTCGAGGTGATGTGAGATAAAGCAGAGGGGGGGGGGATTTGCTTTATAGATATATATAAATAGAAAGATATCGGTTATGGTAAAATCAAAATACAAAAGCACCAGTTAAAGACTTCAGAGAACAAAACAAGTGTTGATATAGATTGTATAGATCTAGTTTTATATACAATACTTAATACAGGAATAGATAATCTTTATATACAGTCACTGGTCATCTTTATATACAGTCAATGATCATCTTTATATACAGTTATAGATCATCTTTATATAAAGTCAATGATCATCTTTCTATACAGTCATAGATCATCTTTATATAAAGTCAATGATCATCTTTATATACAGTCATAGATCATCTTTATATACAGTCATAGATCATCTTTCTATACAGTCATAGATCATCTTTCTATACAGTCATAGATCATCTTTATATACAGTCATAGATCATCTTTCTATACAGTCATAGATCGTCTTTATATACAGTCATAGTTCATCTTTATATACAGTCATAGTTCATCTTTATAAACAGTCATAGATAATCTTTGTATACAGTCATAGATCATCTTTATACACAGTCATAGATCATCTTTATATACAGTCATGGATCATCTTTATAAACAGTCATAGATCATCTTTGTATACAGTCACTGGTTGTATTTTACTCCTCTATATAACAGTAAATCATGTGATCACATCCTCCTCTGTTTATTCAGCCTCTTCTCTAACCCTCCTGTACTTCGCGGTCGCACGTCACCTCGGTGCCCGGCGGCTGTGACGTGGCCTCGGGATCGAACCTGCGAGCCTCCGGCATCTGTTTATTCCAGCACTCAGCCTGTTTTCTAATTGGTCAGTGATCAGTCGCTGCTCCACCGTCACACCCGCGGCTCCTCGTCAGAAACATAATTGCTCGTGGGGCTCGAACCGGTGGAGGTCACGGGGTCAACGTGTCGCCTCCTCCTCCTCATGATCTGCTCCGACATGAAAGAGACACATTTACATTTAGTTTATATATATATATATACGACTGAAACCATGTGTTGATTGTCCTTGAAACACAAAACGCTGTGTTTGTTATCATTATAATTATTCATTATTCAGCTTCCGCCCCCCACCCCCCCCGTCTCTGCCTTCATTTCTCCATTAAGACTTTTATTAAGAAGCGTGTTGGTGGAATCTATCCGCAGCAGCGCTCGTCTCCTCTGATTGTTTTTCCCTCACCTACAGTTCACCCTCCCTCGGTTCTCGCTGCTGATTGGCCGGGGAAGAAGCGCTTGTTTGTATTTTGCCTTCATTTGCGATTAATGTACGTTAATACTCAAGTGAAGACTGAAGTTATTTAACCTTTTTGTTGGATTCCCTCCCGGCTCTGACGTACATGTTTAGTGAACGTGTGTAGTTGAACGGTGTATTTGATAATTCTTAGTAACACAAAACTAATTTAGGCCTCCTTTGGTGTTGCTGTGGTTCACTTGTCATGATGCTGCCCTGACCCCTGACCCCTGACCCCTGACCCCTGACCCCTGGAGTTCTTTGGTTGTGTTTAGAATTTTTTTATACAACGTGTGTTTCCTGTTTTATTTTGAAATTCTGACCTCCCTCATGTGTTTCTGTTGTCTCTCTCAAACTCTCAAAGTCTGAGGAATATTTTTCAACTGCATAAAGTTATAAAGTCATAGAACCTAGACCCAAACCTGCTGAACCCGACCCACATGATCATCAGAATCATTTGTGTTTGCGTTGATTTGAAAAGATTGTTTGATTGTTTGACATCGTCACGGCGACGGACGATTTTCTACCAATTTTATCAAAGTGCTGAAAAATTATGCAAAGGACGCTGGTAATGATCCCACTCAGCGGCTAAATCACCGGTTAGTGTCTGTCATTACTCGCAATCATTTCCGAGGAGAGGAGCCAATTAAATGTCTTGAATCCTCCTGTGGTGGTATTTAGCGATGAGTCATGGGTTTTGCCTTCAGATGGTTTATCTGATCAAAAACTCTGAGCAGGTTTCATGTCGAAGTTTTGGTAAAATCGTTGACCCACTTGTTTTGTCGTTTGAGCCGCAGAGAAGCAACATTCAAACAAAGTCCATCATCCTCAGTTAATCCTCAGAACCGTTTTGTGTTTCCCTCCAACACGAGGAGAAGGCGTCCCTCTCTCGTCTCTGTCTCGTCTGTGTCCGGGCCGCTGCCAAGTCCCGATCCGTCCCCGAGCCAGCGTCCCCTGCTGCTCGGCCCAGCGCTTAATGAGAGGATTTTATTGGCCGTCGCTTCGTTTTCAGTTTGTTGAGAAAACGGGCATCAGGGTTTGGAGTCTGGTTTGTCGGGGATCCGGTGGAGAACAGGATGTTGGCGCAGGACCACAGTTCAGTGGGTGTTTTGGATCAGAGGAGAATGTTCAGTGTTCATTGTGAGGCGGCTGTCAGAGCTTTGTTCGTCTGCGGGAGCTGCCAAGAGCTGGATTTAAAAATACACTGCAGACAGAGGTTTAAAAAACAACGACATCGAAAACTCTTCTCTCTGTATGACCCCGTTCTGACCTTATATAAAGACGATCAGTGACTGTACGTAAAGAAGATCTGTGATATATATACTAGTTGATATGAAGATGTAACTGCAGGGTAGAGAGTGTTCAGCTGCTAAGAGACCGGCTGAGTCAGACCTGCTGAGGAAATCCACATTATTCAGAGGTGAACGACCTTTTCTCCTCCAGTTGATGAAAAAACAAGCAATTTCAGGTTCAGGCTGCAAACGTTCTGACTCCTGACAAGTTGAATTATTCCTCAGACGCTCGGAACAAACCAAACACTCACTTTAACACAAGGAGGCTAAACACGGTGTTAGTCATCTTCCACCCTGATAAAGCTGCTGGTGTTGGGATGAGTCTCGGATCTACTTCAAAGCATTTCTTAGTTAATTGTGAATTCTTCTCGACAGTAGATTTGTACTTGATGGATCTTCTGTCCGTATCTCTTTCATGTACCTTTAGAATAAATGAGCCTTAAGGTTTTGTTCAAAGTAACCAGATCTCTTCACATACCGACGGTGAAGTCAAGCCTGGTGGTCAGGTTGATGTCCCACCTGATGCTTGGACCTGAGTCTCTCTCAGAGGTTTCAGCTCCTTCTCATTCAGCCACATATTAAAAAACCAGCAGAGTGAAAACAGCTGACACTGATTGATTAGAGTTTAATGTTCGATAGGATTAAATACAAATAAGAAAGTGAGCAGGATGCAGCTCAGGAATCTTCAAAGGATTCGGCCGACGTGTCCGGTGTTTGAATGGTGAGCCGGTGAGACGTGAAGCCGACAGACGGCTGTCAGTTGACGGCTGGTACACGAGCGTCGGGGTCAGTTCATGTCAAACACAAACCATTAGAGCCGTCCTCCGGGTGCGTTCTCATCGACCTGGTGCTAAATAAAAAGAGAAGCCACGACCTCCCCGTTCACGTCTGACTGAAAGGTCGTTTCAGTCAGACGTGAGCGTTTCAAAACCTAAATGGATTTTCAGGCTGCAAATCAATTTCCTGAGCTGGACATGTCGTGAGGGAGAGTTTCAGAGAGACGGGTTTGAAACAGCTGTCGGTCTGATCGGACTGGTGCTGCTGGTTATTGAGCTGCTGCCGAGTGGGAGCGGTGGAGCAAGAGAGAGAAAACAACAGTTCTGAAAAAGAGATCAGAGTTATTGAGTTTCAGGAGAGACGGTTCAGTCAATTTACAAAGAAATGTTTCACCGGCGAGTAAAACACACCTTCAAACAATGTGTGTGGGTGTGTGTGTGTGTGTGTGTGAGAGAAATCCATTCTCTATCATTCATTTCATTGCAAACAATCACAGCATCGAGGACAAGTCTGAATGTTGGTGTTTTCGTACGTGAGCTGAAGCACAGACGAGTTCTGGATGTGACGATTCAAATGTCAAGTTGCTCCGGACACTTTCTGGACAGTTTCCTGCCGCCCCCTCGTAAAATGTCAGAGTGAGTCCATGTGTGAATACAACAGGAAACTGTCTGGAACAATCCCAGAGAGCGAGTGGATGTTGATGAGGTTTCTAACACGTGACGGAAAGACACTGGAAGAATACAAATATCTCAGGATGAAGAAGAGGAGCGGTACACGTAGAAGAGGAAGACGTTAACTTGGAAAGACAAAGAGATTCCAGAGCTTTTGGTGATGAAACAAAAACTCTGATCTTTGTCATTTCCGGCCTCCTGCTGCTCTACAGGCCCCGCCCCTCCTCTGTTCCACACATCTTCCTGGTGTTGTGAACGAGTCGAACCCGGAACCATCTCCTGCTGCTGCTTCACATGAGAAACAGAAAGTCCAGAAAATGTCCAGACACAAGTTTCCAGACGTCAAGTCTGAAAACACCCGGCAAGAGTCAAACACAAAGAACTGGGATGATAACAGTTCCTGGAAGGATCGACGGACAGATGCACATCAAAAAGAAAATGTCTCATTTGAATCATTGTCTCTCTCTCTCTCTCTCTCTCTCTCTCTCTCTCTCTCTCTCTTCTCCTTTTCACTCAGTTGTTTTCCTCCCTCTGTCTCTGCGGATTCGATCGTCCTCCGTGGACGAGTTGAAAAGTTCTAACTTATTTATTTCAAAGTGAGTAAGTTCAAATAAACCCGGAGCGACGAGGAATAATTAATTAATCTTCATTTCACAATGCAGCATCATTCATGAGGCTTTGCCTTAAAGTTTATACTTTCATATCATGTCATTATTAAAACTGGAAAATGATTTGTATTGTTCATAGAATACGAGGATTATAAAGAGAAGCAGTTAATTAGAACCTTTAAATCGTGATGTCTTTGTTAATGTGACATTCAGACTCGTAGAATCTGAAACGTGAGAACTTTGACGTCTCAGATTCGGTTTTAGAGTTAAAATCCAGTCGAGGTTTAAAGACACAAACACAAAGAAGATGAACACAACTCACACAAAAATACTTTATCACCAACTATCGAATGTGAGGAGATGGAAGGAGATGACAACCGAGGCAGTGCAGATTAAAATAGACACTTCAGACGCTCCCTCTCTTCCTGTTCTTCATCTTGATCTCTGACTCTTCTTCTCCTCCTCCACCCCCTCACTCCCTTCTCTTCTTCTATTGGACGTCTATCACCGCTCTGTAAACACTAATCATCTTTTCTCTCTTGCTGTCGTCGTGTGTCTTTTTTGTCGTCTGACATTTATCTCTGTCACAGTCTCTCCTCCCTCTGATGTGACTCATTGTTCCGTCTCAGACGCAGATTTTTCTTTTTTGCCCCTGAAATTAATACATTAGGTTTCAGTCGGCTGCTTGTTTACACGACAAGCAGCCGTGTTTGGTTCTAAACACAAGTGCGTAACATTGATCTATAATGAGGTTAAACAGCGGGGATTCTACACCACACACACACACACACTCACATACACACTGGTTATCAGCCTAGCCAGTTAATCTCATTTAATATACATGCTGACCTTCTGGTACGGTGGTGAAACTAATTACTGCACACCCCCCACGACCCCCCAGAGGGAGAAACACACCTTCAGAAACAGCAGCTATGAGCTCCCCCCGGCCAATTAGAACGCTCCCAGTCGACCCTTTGACCTCCGCAATCACAGCTTCGGTTAAAAAGCATGAAAGAGACTTAATTTAACTCTTAATCTTTTCTAAAGTCTAATTTCAAATAAATACAAACATGTTTCTTGAAACATCTTTGTCCAGTTCCCTAGTAACCAAGGGAACGCTTATTTAAAATCAAGATTTGTATTTTATTTTGTTATCTCCTCCATGTTTTGAATATAAAGTAACACTGATCCACTCCGAGGCTCAGTTCTGATGAAACACTTTATTTTCCCCGACTCATGCTAATGAAGAATATTCAGAACCAACACGATCTGGCAGCCGTGAGGAAAAACAAATGTGAAAGTAGAACAACAAGAGCAGCACATCTGTCTGAGCCGCTCCTCGTCTCCAACACACTTCAGTTCTGTTCCAGTTTCAGAAAAACAAGTTGATTTGCTTCCTGAGTGGGAAGAGATGCAGCTACTTCAGACATCCATTGTTGTGCATTGTGCGACTGATTCATGTGGTTCAGATCAGGAAGGTTCAAACAAGATCACGACAAAATGTTGTGTTTTTTTTGTGCGGCAGTGTGAACGGTTTGTCGTACAGGTGGAGATCGACCACATATTCAAACACGTGATTTACAGCTCAGGGATGAAACACACCAAAGACACACACACACACACACACACACACACACACACACACACACACACACACACACACACACACTCCCTCCTCCTTTTATCGCCCTATGAATTATTAAATGCCCATTTTCACTTTCCTCCTCATTTGTAATATTAGCTCCACACACACAGACACACAAACTTTCCTGCAGTGGTGAGGTTCATTAATCCAGACAGTGTGTGTCCACCGGGGGTCCCGTCTGCGCTCTTGTGTGTAGCATCCATTAACGGATAAGACTGATTGACGCCACATTTGTGTTGTCGTCTAATTCCCATGAAAAGACCTAAATCTACCAGTTGTGTGTTTCAGGTCGGTGTTTGTGCGTCTCCCGACACTTTGTGACTTCCCTCTTCTCTCTGTCGCTCGCAGCTCTGAGCCTCTCTCTTCCTACTGAAGATTCTAATTCGTTAAAAACAACTCACACACAGATTGTTGTGTTAGGAAAGCGTCGCACTAATTTCCTGAACACAGCCGCTCCTCAGTTCTTCACAGGAGGAAAAGCTTTGTTCTTCTCAGCGATGGATTAATCCTCAGATGAAATGAGTATTCAGCACATACATGATCATGGACACCTAGTTTCCGTTTATATATAAATATATTGATGTGGGAAATCTCACACTGAGTTCCTGTAGAGATGTGTTTCTGTTGCATTGTGAAAAAGATAAACACAATCCAGCCGTCCCCTATAGAAAACAAATCCCCTCCTGTAGAATCTATTCAAGCGGTTTGGGTACCATGTCTTGAAATGAGCGGACATATCCCATTATACATGGTAAAATAATCAGATATGAAAAGAGCAAACTTCCGAGTGGACCCCCTGCGGTGCTCCTTTGTCTTCAACCCGTCACATGGAAAGTTCTCCTGCTGCTCGGAAGCTTCCTGCAAACACTGATCATCTATTCAACCACGGTTTAGCAGCAGCACGAAGGGTTGGTAGCACTGTGAGTCATTTTCCATCTGCTTGTTGATTCTGTATCATAATTAGCATTTTGGCTGATAGGATGAAGATACAGATAAAAGTTTATTGAGCCCACGTCGTTTAAATTAACTTGTTACAGCAGCAGAAAGTCAGAATGAGGTCAACAGAAAACAAAAGGTTATAGAAACTAAATAAAAACAGAGAATATGAACACAACCTTCACTGTGGGGATATGATTTTGTTTGTAGAGAAGTGTTCTTGGGTAAGAAGCAGTGAACCTGTATGATTGTATGTGTGCATTACTATAAGAGAGAGATTTAGGTTGTGTCTATCGTCCGGTAGCATGAAGACAATTGTATTTAATAATGTAAAGTTGAGTTCAGGGGCAGAGGGAATGTGCAGGCGTCCCACAGTGAGCTGATCAACATTCTAATTTCATCACTGCCTTTATTTCCCTGCAGCGGCCGAGTTGTCTTTCTCTAAAGTACTTTGAGAAGTTGGACACAGGGAACCAGTTTGTGTGTGTGTTGTGTTGTTTTGACTCCAGATTAGCGAGCACTTCTTGGAGCTCCTCCAGCTGCTCCGAGCTCTTGTCCCAACATTATCTCGACTGTCGACTGAAATCATTTAAGAGTTTTCTTTGTTCTGTCGCCGTCTGTGACTCGAAGGCTCCACTGAAACAAACTGCTCTGAGGAAACTGTCTGATCGTAATCGGAGGAAACAAGTTCCCGTTGAGACTTCAGAAAACAACCTTTATCCATATTTAGCTCATAAACACACATAAAGTCGTGTGTATTTGAAATGTTTGGGTCAAAATGTACAAATAAGATAATGTCAAAGTTAAATGTGATTCACGGCCTGGAGTCAGTGTACAACCAGCACTGTCTCTAGTATCAAAACTCACAACGTGCAGCTGTAAATTCTCGGTTTTCATTTACATCTGAGCAATAATTTACTGCGTGGTCCAACATGTCCACAGACCTCAGATCTGAGGCAGAAGGCAGAACACGAGCCGAGGGAAGCTGCAGACGGAGCCGAGGTCGTGGCCTCTTGTAGAAAGTCACGACGCCAGGATAATGGAAAGAGACAAGCTGCGTTGTTCCCCATGAGCTCAGGACCCCTCCTCGGGGAAGCTGCTCTACTTATCAAACACACACAGCAGCAGGAACACCTGGGCCGTGGTGCTCAGATAGAACCAGATCCAGGGAAATGATGATCGGTCTGAAGCTTTGGTTGTAACCAAAATATCAAATGGTGGCACTTGGGCGGCCCGTTTCTGTTTGACAGATCCTGGCCACAAGTAAACCAGAGCAATACCCCATGTCAGCCAAAGGTGGCCCCGATTTGTTTTGTGGTATTTGGGCCATTTTCACCATTTACCACCTGGGCCACATGGGCTCACATCCATTTGGTCCGGGCCACAGGAAGAGCAGAAGTGTTCAGCTGCCTAGTTCAGCTCCCAGCTTGTCTGTAAACTCTGTCTATTCAAAGTTTTGGAATAGATTTGCAACCGACTGCGATACACGCTACATCCTGTTTCGTTAAGTTGTTGAAGTGAAAAAGGTTTTAAAAAGGAAATGAAACTCTGATCTCTGCCTGAATGGAAAATAATTATCTCAGTTTTTCAGTGTTTCAGGCATTTCAGATCTGATCCTGATCTCCGTTGATTCACAAAAGTAAAGTTCTGTCCACATCAACATTTTCGAGGCGATAAACAGTGACATCCTCGTCCTCAGAGGAAAGACGTGATGTTAAGAGTTCATTTTCCATCTGCCGAGTCATTCCCCTTCAGCCCATTCGTTATTGATAATCTCTGCAAGTGTTGTGTCCAAACATCACAATATCCTCTGAAATACAGGAATCTGTCCCCAGTTGGAAACATGGGCCCGTGTGTCATAACAATGTAGAAACAGTGAGATCTGAGTTTGGGCTGAACTCTCGACCTCTGCTCCGCTCTGCAGGAATCGACTCTTCTCACCGGGTGAATGTTGACTTTTATTTTATTATTATAACACGGAGGATTTCATGTGAAGACAAACAAAGACTCGTACATTATTCAGGAGCTAACTTGGAGCTCGCGTGCTGACTTCCTGTGACATGTTGGTTTTATAGAAACTTATATTGACTTTATTTCTTCATTCAGCTTCTGTCGTCTCTTCTATTGAGTTTCCTGCTCTTTGTGAAAATGCCCTTGAGCTGCTGCTGTGACACAATCATGTCCCAACTTGGGATCAATACAGTACATCTATCCATTCAGGATAATTCACAAAGCTCCGATAGGTTGTGTAACCTGGACTATTGACGGACAGACGGCAATCTGTGTGAACCGATCGTCTGAATATTTCGATGGAAGCCTGCAAGGTCATTTTAAACCTTACGAGCCGGTCGGGGCAGAAATGTAAAATAGACTTTCAGTTCAGGGACTGTAAATTTAACAACCACTGATATGCTTCTGTATTTTAAAGCCATCTCTTCAGGGTGTTTACTCAAAGCAAGGACAGGTTTGCAAAATAAGGACTTTTTTTTAGAAAGTTTAGGACATTTTATAAAGTCTCAATGTTGTTATAAAGTTCTGGAGAGGGAGGAAGGAGAGGATATCTGCAAAGATGAGAACAACTTGGAATATGTAAACAGTGTAACCTTCACAAAGGACATTATGTGTTTGTTTATTTGTGTGTTTGTGGGATTGCGCTAAAAACTACTGCAGGAATTCCTCCGATGTGTGAGGAAAGAACTGTTTCCCTGAAATTATTTCAACCTTCTTTAAAATTGTGATGATTTTCTCAGAGAATAATTCATGAATCCTCATGAAAATATTCAGCGGAATGATATTAATGCATGTGTGTGATTTTGGCTTTTTTTTTAAACGTTGTGAGATCTGTTTCTGACAAGCTGCTGTACGGTAACACATTGAGCTACACACGTTGAGATCACGTGGATTCGATAGAGAAACAACCGTTTATATGGATCTTTGTTAGTTTTAGATCAACGTCCAAACAAACATGATGGAACGGGTGTGGACACAAACATAATTATATCCACTGTGACCGTTGTTTTCCTTGTGATTTTATGATCATCTGACTGGAAGCTGCTTATGTTTATGATTTTGTGAACACGTCTTCATTTCCTTATGTTGCTGTGCAATTACAAAACACGTCAGTTGATCCTGTGTATAGACAAATATGCACCAATGACGTGCAACAACTGAACGACGTGAATATAAATACTTTACCGTCATTAGCTTTGACGACAAACAAATGGTAGATTAAGGAGTACACACACACACTTACACACAAACACACACACACACACACTCACACACTCGGCTACGTGTGAAGAAGACGAGATGAAGTTGATATGGAGAAGGTCTTGTTGGTTATTTATCTTCTTTCTTCTTCACTCTCACATGAAAACCAGCGATGTGTGAGAAATATTCAAAAATAATTTATGGAGATCTCATCTCGCCTCATTCATCTTCTCTCCATCACACACACACACACACACACACACACACACACACACACGGTGGCACTCAGCATTAGGCCGACTGTGGTTTGGGTGGGTGCACATTAAAAATGCATCAGGAGCCAATTATTATCAGAGGGAAGGTGGAAATGGAGGGAGAGGAGAACGAGTGAACAAACATATCCAGAGAGTGACTGTATATTAAGTGTTTTATTTACTTGTGTAAATATCCAGAAATCAATGAAGGGATGGAACAGATCTGCTCATCACACAACTCATCATGGTGAAAGGAGGGGCTCAGTGGTTATGGTGGTGGTAATTCTCTCAAGCGTGTCCTTAATATGATCTGAAGAGTTTTCACACGGACTGGAATCCCCCCCCCGAGTTTCACAGAAACACAGAAACCAACCTGTGTGTGTGCGTGACTGTGTGTGTTTGTGCGTGTGCGTGTATTAAATTGCAAATGGATGGAGAAGGATGTAATCTTCCAGGGCACCAGGGGCGAGTGTGTGTCTGTGTGTGTGTGTGTGTGTGTGTGCACTAAACGTTCTCAGGGGAGTGTGTATGGTATTGAGGTCAAAATGTTGAGCCACAGCACACCTGGTGGTTTTCAGGCTGAATACTAATAAGAGAATTTACCCCTTGTCTTTTAAAAGCAGTTGCTCTTCTCTCTGATGTTTTGTGTGAACGTTTATCAAACCAGAGCTTCTTCTTCTCTTCACGTCTCACATCGGGGATTCTATTTTTAACATCTGCAACGATCGACATTAAAAACAAGTCGGCGTCCTGGGAAACAACAGAAAACAACATTTAACTGAATTATCCAAAACAGAGATTGTTGTTTTTAGCTCCAGTAATAAAAACAGTCAAATACTGCCACCTACTGGAGAGGTGTTCTGAGGCCTTTCTATTATGGTGCAGATCTGTGAATAGATTTTAATATTGTTGTTTATTTGTCAGAGAATAATTCATAAATAACAACCAACGACATCATAAAATCATCTTCTCAAAGAGACCTTGCATACGTCCATCTTCAGTGTGTGTGTGTCTGTGTGTAGAACGATTGTGTGAGTCTTCATCTGCAGCCAGATGACCCTCAGGGTGTCTTTTTCTTTCTGAGGCTCAGATTCTATTTCAGGCGTGTTGTTATTTTTTTATAATCCCAGCACAGACACATGCTTGTGTCACGTGGATTTGTTTCCCTGACGGACAGATGATTTATTTCCGTTTGACCGTTGTGTCCATGATTCACCAGAACCAGCTGCTCCACATCCTTGAGTCCACAGCCATTTGTAATCCATTGCAATTGTAATCCACAGTAAAACATTGCTCTAATATTTAGTTGCTTGGAAATGTAAAGAAACATGAATAATAACAGTCAAGTAAGGTGGAAATACATTTTATTGTATATTTCTCATACTCTTACAGTTCCCAGAAAGAGATTAAATATACACAATACATTTTAAACAGTGTATGTGATAATGACGTTTTTATCAGTTGAGAAAATAAGTAAAAAGGAAACTTAATGTCCACAAATAAATTAAAACAGAATCAGGAGATTTTGTTAATTAAACATTTTGTAAAAAAGTGTATTTCTCGTAATTTTGTCCTACACGAGGTGCCGTCTTCCCCGGTACTGAGCTGCATCACGATTGGCCTATAACATCCCGCCTCCTCTTTCCCCTCCCTCTGGCTTCCCAATTGGTTGACAAACACGTGTTTCCTGTCAACCCGGAAGTAGGAGTCAAACACACCGGAGTTGTTGTGAAACGTCCATAAAACCTAAAACACAAGGTTCACAACTCAAACGATCATAAACAAATAAGTGGGTTTGATGTTTTATGCTAAACGAGCAGCAGATTCGGCTCCGGAAGCAGGTTAGATTCACGTTAGACCGGAAACGCCCCGCACCTGACTCCACTGTGTAAGTTACGAGCATATGCTGCTTTTGTTTACAACTTGAACTGTGGAAGGTGAACTAGGTGAGCTAGCTACAGCTAAAGTTAGCGTCTGCTAGCATGCTCAGTTCAGTCATGAAAACGCTGTTAAAATAAATCACACTTAATTTGTATATTACCTTCATACAGGTTAGTCCAGTTCAAATCAATCTAACTTAATTTATATAGGACATTTTAGGGCAATGAAGTTCAAATCAAACTTTATTGGTATAGTACATTTCATTCAGGTTAGTGCAGTTTATTATGTGATGTTGACAGTTGATGTCTTTCAGGTGTGAGTCCGTCCAGTGACTGATCATCATGGCGTCTCTTGGTGCTCTGTCTCCTCTGGGCTTCAAGCGGCTGTCTGTTCACCTGGAGGACTGCATGAAGGCTCCGGCAGACCTGAGATCAGCTGCACAGCAGGAACCAGAGGGTGAGCAGATCCTGCCACCGACAAGTGGACCTTACACGTATATTCACTTCCTGCAGCCGCCAGGGAACAATTGCTGATAGTTTTTATATGTTTTACTAATATTGTGCAGCCCTAATTTTAACTCTTTGAAAGTTCTTCGGTCATTTAATGTTTATGTGAATCGCCTCTTTTCTTCAGGGTTGTCAGATGACGTCTCCCTCCTCGTTCTGAAGGATCTCTCCGTCTGCCGGGGCGACCGTACGAAAACTCAGGCCTCGGAGCAGAGTTCCCCCAGCATCGAGGTGGAGTTGGAAGAGGACGACAAGCAGCTGAAGGCCGACACCAAGATAAACATCATGAAGTTGGAGTCTAATCAGAAGCTACAGAGGCGCCGGTCAGAGATCAATCTATACAAAGAAAAGGCAACGTGTGAAGACAGAGACTCAAACTCAGAGGGAACTAATCCTGGAGAAATCGACCGACTCCAGCTGAGTCACACAGCGGCTGCTGGGACGCCGTCAGTGCTTCAGGAAGACGGCGGCTCAGACTTACAGAACCATAAACCATCTGAGTCTCTGAAATCATCTGAGCTGAGCAATGTAGAGGCTCGTCAGGAGGAAGCAGGCTGCTCAGATCAGAGAAATGTGTCCTCAGCAAACATCACCACACCAGAGCAACAGGACACTGGAGACGTGGACTCTAGAGACGTGGACACTGGCTGTGGAGGTAAATAAATGATGGTCTATTTGGAGTTTTTTTCCAATCGTCTAAAAGCGATTAATAAGAAAAAAAGCTTCTTGTTTTCTTGTTTCTTTCCTTCATCAGCGTTGGACAAAACCTGTGATTTCTAACTTTACTTCTTCTCTCTCTCTTTAAAATCTACCACTCCTCCTGTTTCCTCTACAAATGAAAACAAACAGAGAAGAACCTGCATGAAGGTGCGTCTGAACCACAGTTGCACCGCTGCAAGGATTGTGGGAAATCCTTCTCAGGGAGACGCAACGTCCTCAGACACCAGCGGCATCACTGCAGCGTGTTGGTCCAGACGCCGATTCCCTCAGAGGAGACACAGCCAGAGATGTTTCCGTGCAGCAGATGCAGCCGGACGTTTCGGACTAAGCAACACTTGGGGCTTCACGAGAAAGCTCACAAAGAAAACCAGGATGGGAAAAGCTGCTCGGCGAGAAAGATGTCACAGCTGCTCCCAGTGCAGCAAGAGCTTCTACCTGCTGCAAACCCTGCGGCAGCACCTGCTCACCCACAGCGGAGAGAAGTCCTTCAGCTGCACCGCCTGTGGGAAGCAGTTTGGGAGAGAAGGAACTCTGAGGGAGCACCAGCTGATCCACACCCGGGAGAAAACCTACACATGTGAGCAGTGCGGCAAGACGTTCGCCAGGAGAGGAGATCTCAGGAAACACATGGTCAGTCACTCTGATGAGCGGCCGTTCAGCTGCAGCTTCTGCGCCAAGAGCTTCAAGCTGGTGTCCAAGCTGAAGCAGCACGAGCGGCTCCACACGGGGGAGAAGCCGTACCAGTGCTCGCTGTGCTCCAAGAGATTCAGGATCCACGTGTCGCTGGCGGTGCACCAGCTCACCCACACGGGAGAGAAGCCCTTCAAGTGCACCATGTGTCCCAAGGCCTTCAGCGACCGGAACAACCTGAGGAAGCACCAGATGATTCACTCGGGAGAGAAGCCGTACAGCTGCTCGCACTGCGGCAAGAGCTGCCGCCTGCTGCAGCACCTGGTCATCCACCAGCGCAGCCACACGGGCGAGAAGCCGTTCACCTGCGACCAGTGTGGGAAAGGATACGCCCGTCTGTCCACTCTGAAGACACACCAGTCCGTGCACGCCGACAAGCCGCTGCGCTGCTCCCTGTGCGGCCAGGAGTTCAAGGGTCGGCCGGAGCTGACGGATCACGAGTGCAGGGAGACCGCTGAGAAGCCTCACCGCTGCTCGCTGTGCGGCAAGTGCTTCACCCAGGCCGTGAACCTGAAGAAGCACCAGCTGATCCACTCCGGACAGAAGCCCCACGACTGCAAACAGTGTGGGAAGCAGTTCAACCACAGGAGCAACCTCACGAAGCACACACGCATCCACACGGGAGAGAGGCCGTTCAAGTGTGAGCTCTGTGGGCGGAGCTTCAGGCTCCTGCAGCATCTCACTAACCACCGAGCGACTCACAACAAGAAGCCGACGCACAAACAGACCGCGTGACGGCAGCAGGTTGTGTTTGTTTAACATGTGAGTGGATAAGCCTTCAATACCGGATGTGTCTAAATTGTTTGTGATTGGCTGGAATAACTTTATTCAAGCTGCTGGTTAAAGGTGAGAAAAATTGATTTAACTCAAAGGTTTAAAAGAAATATTATCCTACAACTCATTGGCTCCTTTTTAAAATGATGAGTCACTGTTTGTTATTTTCATAAGTCACCAAAGGTTTAAAAGGACGATGTTGCGATGATTTGACCTCTGTACCATGCTGATGATTCATGTGTAATACGTGTTCTTACCACTAGGTGCTGCTGCTGCTGTCTGATCAACTGTCTCCAGCTCATCACATCCAAACTGTGGACGTCCCTCAATGTCCCTCAACGTCCCTCAACGGTAAGAAACCCTCCTTCTAATCCTGACCAACGATGGCCAGGTGTCCTCACATTGCTGGTGAGAACACAGGGATGTTTTTAAAGGTTCAAGTTGGAACCAGTCTGAAAAAGATTTATGTAAGATATATGTGTAATTCAAAATAAATAAATGCGTTCAGAAAAGTCTTGACCTGTGAAGCTTGTTCGTTCTGGACTTGCTCCTCAGAACGTTTCAGGTCTTTTCCCGTTAACTGAGTTCATCAGTGAACATCCAGCTCGATGTCCTGAAGTCCAGAGGTCACCAGACCTTTTCTGTTAGAGCGCCCCCTCTCTGTGGAACAATCCCCCTGAAGACAAACTCTTTTAAAGACATTGTTTTCTCCTGGTTCTTATCGTCCTTTTGAATCATTTTATGTTTTATCTGATCTGGTTTTTACTCTTTTCTCATCTCCAACATCTTTGTTTGATGTGATCTTCAAATTGCTTTGAATGGTTTCATACTGTCTTTCACTTTTAACCTGGAAAAGCAGCTTGTAACTGTGTTTTGAAATGTAACACATAAATGTTAATAATTTATCTTTGTTTATTATTTTAGAAATTGACTGAGTAGGACCGTGGACATTATGGTTTTGTTAAATCTTAATATTGAGACGTCACCTCTGGTTTCACGTGATACAGATATGATCTTCAGCAAAAACACAATTAAAGAGATTAAAGATTAAATAACTTAATATAAAGAAAACAACTTTCCTTCAGATTTATTGCTTAATCAATTTCTCCTGCAAGTTCATGACTTTAGTTCCTGTCACCGTTTACTGAGAGAAATCATTTAATCAGATGCCAGTAAGTCCTGTGGATTCTGACCGGTGAGTGTTTGTCCTGTGTGTGTGTGTTTTGTGTGTGTTTTTGTGTAAACAGCCTCGTCATCGATCCAAGTTGCTCAACTTTTGGATGTGACCCCGGACGCTGGTGAGTCACTGGTTTTGTGGAAACTGAACCTCGAGGGTTTAAATGAAGCGACGCCGACGCTGGAGAATCATTCAGCGACAGAAGCCAAGATGAAACCGCTCCAAGTGCTCGTCTGTCTGAGTTTGGTTTGTGTCGTGGCGTCCGCATCGGTGAGTCTTCATCACTGTTATATACTTCTTATACACTGCTAGTTTATAGGATCTTGCTTATGTACTTTTAAATTACTATTGTAACACATTATATTGATGAGATTGAATAAGCTACTTTCCATGATAAGGATGGTTAGAGGAACGTGTCTCTCTCCGAGATTTACAGCTTGAATAAACACTTCAGATTATAAATACATAAAATGTGATGCTATGACTTTCTGTGTAAAAACACAAATGGTACTTTTTTAACGTTTAAAAAAGGAAGACAGATCGAAATCAAACAAACATGATTAATCAGTCAAATTTTATTTGTATAGCCCATATTTACAAATCAAAATTTGTGTCATAGGTTTTAACAAGTGGCAACATCCTCTGTCTCTAAAGAACAACCAAACAAATCCTATAAACAGGAACCTCAGTGAGAGATAATTTCACCATGATCTGATGACAAGGATTCATCAAAAAAGAATTCCTTTTTTTATATATTAGTTTAAACAGCAGCAGAAAATATTTAATTTAATGGAAAACTAGTGAATAAAGATGGCGAGTTTACAGATTTCGTCAGATTTATCCAGAATTTGATGGAAGTAATATTTTTCTGTTTGTTCAGGTCGACCCGAGAGGATCTCGTCCGGTGGAGCCCGGCACCAGGTCCGACAAGTGTGCCACTCAGAAGGAGTGGCCCTTCTGCACAGACGACGACTGGGTGAGGACTCACTTCATCCTGCGTCTTCTACAAACCGACAAAGGAAACACGCATTCATCACATCTAATGTTTCCCTTTAACCCCCCCGTCAGGGCCACAAATGCCCGTCAGGCTGCAGGATCCAGGGTCTGATGGACAAATACGACCACAGTCTGTCGAAGAAGGTCGAGAAGATCCGCAACATCCTGGACGAGAACCGGGTCAAGCACCGCTCCACCGACCAGGTGTCCAAACAGACGTACGACTACCTGAAGGACAAACTCACCATCGATTCAGGTCAGTGTGTGTGTTCGATTTCCACAGCGACGATCTGACAAACACCAAAGATTAAACCACAACCAAATCAATTATTTTCTTTATATTCACTTATTGTGAGCAGTTTATTTGATAGATTTTGACGGACATAGGTAATAATTTAAGTTTTTAATTAATTACACACATCTCCAATGAGCACCTGAATATGAAATGTAAATTATTTGTATTAATTAATTACATTTGTCCTTCCACCAGGTCACGACACCAGCTACCACAACTTGGCCCAGGGTCTGCGACAGAGGATCACTGAGATGAAAGTGAAGATCGACCGACAGCTGCGTCTCCTCGGCGCCTTGAAGGAACGAGTCAAAGACCAGGTGGTGGAGATGCAGCGGCTGGAGGTACGGAGAAACCACTGGGACCAGAACAAACCACTGGGACCAGAACAAACCACTGAGACCAGAACAAACCACTGGGACCAGAACCAACCACAGTTACAGACTTTACTGTTCCACGACAAACACAGGAACAAGAGAAGCAGTTTTGGAAAAACGCTTTCTGGCTTAATTTAGCAAAACATATAGAAATGAATACTACAATTCAACACATATGTAAATAAATGAAAGCTTAAACTTCAGTTTTTATTCTACTCTGACCAGTAGTTAGCTTTAGCAGAGGTTAGCTATGGTTATTGAACTTAGTAATAGTCTGATGTATAAATGTTGTTAGCCCCGGATGGCTTTCACTTGATGCAGCTGTGATTCTGTTTTTCTCCTCATAGTTAAACGTCAAAACACAAATGAAAAAGTACATTTTGACCAATTACTTGAATTCTTTGTGTCTTGTGTATGTTAACACAATGTCTCCTGTGTGTGTGTCAGGTGGACATCGACATCAAGCTTCGCTCCTGCAAAGGTTCCTGCAGCAGCTACGCGGAGCACCATGTGGACAAGGAGGGCTACGTGGAGCTGGATAAACAGGTGAGAACCCGAATCTGGAACCTATTCTCACATGATATGACAAATTCATTCAGAAGGTTAAACAGCAAACTCCAGAACGGGTCCAATCTGTGGAACTAAACATCATCCGTTCTGTCCACGTCCCAGATCAACCAGCTGGACTCCAGGTCGGTTCAGAACATCCAGTCGGTGGGGACGCTCTACGTGATGAAGAGCCGGCCGATGAAGGACGCCAACGTTGACAGCATCTACAAGTCTGGAGGTGGCCCGTCGAGGGAAGCACAGCACACACAGGATGTTTTCAATGATGTGAGTCACACTGGGACAGACTCTGCACACGACACAAGTGAAGCTCAGTTGTCGTTTCAGGATAAATCCTAAGATCCTCCTGAAGATTTTGACTCGTTTGTGTTCCTCAGGTGGAGAACATCCAGTTGACCCTCGAGGCAGAAGGCTCCTCCACATCCCCAGCCACCATCACCAAGGACCAAGGTACTTTCTACTCTGCATCTAAATCTTCATCATCATCCACCGCCGGCGATTCTTCCTCCTCCTCCTCCACCTCCTCCTCGAAATCCATCACTGAGGTGGGAGGCGATGGAGGTTTGTTTGGTGGAGGGTTTGGAAGCCACAGTCAAGGAGGGTTTGGAAGCCACAGCCAACCCAGCACGAGCCACACCAGCACCAAAACCATCTCCTGCACCAAGAGCATCAAGACGACTGTGGTCCAGACGCATGCCGGCCCAGTGGAGAAGAGGGAGGAGGTGATCGAGGGAGGCCCCGAGTGTCAAGTCATGACCGACTCTTCCAGGAGTGGAATGAGCTCTCTGTTCCCCACCCTCGGCCACACCTCCTCTGGCTCCTCCTCTAGCTCTCTGTTCCCCACCCTCGGCCACACCTCCTCTTCCTCTAGCTCTCTGTTCCCCACCCTCGGCCACACCTCCTCTAGCTCCTCCTCTATAACCACCACGCACCACACCGGCGGCGCCAAGGGAAGCCTCACAGACGACACCAAAACTGGATTCAGATTATTTGGTTCCGACATCGATGGGTTCTTGACGGATCGTCCGGAAGAGGACGTTCCCGACGTCCACGCCCGAAGTGTGAAGAGCGCGCGTGTGGAGCGAGAAGCCGGTTATGTAGGAAAAGGTACCGAAACCTCCCACGTGGAGTAAATCCTCCAAACCACCAGAGAGGGCGATGTTCAGCTAGACAACATGCTTAGCTGTACTTGAAATACAATGTGAACACAGTATTCCTTATTGTTTGTTGCTAGAGCTAAAAAAAAATATACATTTGCATTCACATTCAGTGTTTATAATCCAGTCATTTTGAAATCCAAGAAGCCGTCTGTAAACTCAGCGAGACGGAGAGGCCAAGTAAAGATGTTTTTGACAGTTTGCTGTGAAAGTGTCTCGTTGATTGGAGACTCTGGAATCCTTAAGCTGAAACTGAAATGTCCCCATTTAAACTTTAACCAAACAACAAAGCCTTTAATTTTACGGTAGACTTTTCTTTGCCCAAAGTAGAAATATATGATTTTGCGCTTCACTAGGTCAGGTCTACGTGAACCAGCCGGTCCAAGCTAACTCGCGGTTTCGCGGTGTTCCCCTCTCTGTTTGCAGATTGTGTTGAAGCCCACCAGCACCACCTGAGCGGGGAAACGAACGGCCTGTTTAAAATCAAACCCGGCGGCGCGGACACCACGGGTATAGTGGTGGTTTACTGCCAGCAGGAGGGGCTAATGGGTGGATGGTTGTTAGTCCAGCAGAGAGAGAGCGGCGCGCTCAGCTTCAACCGCACCTGGGCCGAGTACCGCGACGGGTTCGGTTCGGTTGACGCGCAGGGGAAGGGGGAGCTGTGGGTGGGCAACCAGAACCTCCACCTGTTGACCAATCAGGGTGAGACAATGATGAAGGTGGAGCTCGAGGACTGGGACGAGGGAGTAGCAGCCGCAGAGTACACCATCAGAGTGGGTTCCGAGGGGGAGGGGTACCCGCTGCACGTGTCTGGGTACACGGGGGACGCCGGGGACGGCCTGGTGTCACACGACGGGATGAAGTTCAGCACCTTCGACAGGGATAACGATAGGTTGGGGGAGAACTGCGCGGCGATGTACGGGGGCGGGTGGTGGTACAACAGCTGCCAGTCGGTTAACCTGAATGGGATCTATCACAAAGGCCCAGAGAAGAACACGGCGTACAAAGTGGAGAACAGAATCGTGTGGGCGACGTATAAACCGGCTAGCTACAGTCTGAAGAGCGTGAGGGTGTTTATCAGATCAGCTGCTTTTTAATGGCGACAGAGCAAGAAAACAAATTGTTGAATGATATCAAATATACACTTTTCTAGACATTCAGATTAAAAGAAACGAGACGTACGAGGGTCAAAACATATTTGAGGACAAAAATCAAAGGTTGTTTCATCGATCTGTTTGACGTGATTGTGAAATCCCACAATAATTTACCACCAGTGTCTGTGTGTGCCTTCACTTGTGTGTTTGTCGACCCCATTGTGTAAACATGAGTAACCTGTTTGTTAGTTCATGGAAAAACCTGATGTTCTCCGTGCTGCTGAACTCTGCTCGATCAATAAAGATTCAATGTTCACTTCAGCTCTCCTGGTCCGAGCCGTTTGTTCAGTTCCAATTTAACAACAGGAAGTGTGTTGTTTTATTTGATAATGGACACAAATACAAATATGTTTTAAAACTATTTCAGGAACTTTGCAGACAAATGTGACTTTGACCTACAGATCAAATGAAAACGTATTCACCCCCGTGGAGGTTTTCATTTGTAGTTTGACAACATTGAAAAAACTATTAATGTAAAAACCTTTTTAAAGCTAATCTAAATTAAAGTCAAAGATTATTCAACTTAACGTAACTAACTTTTTTTAGTGTGTAAATCTGTGTCCAACACAGTATTTAGAAAAGATCCACTGTGGTCCTTCATATGACTTAAGCTTAGGTAGAGCTGTATGTTTCCATTGTTAGACATTTAAATGATGTGGTTCAACCTGATACATTTGTGGTGAACTTTTTTCTATAATAAAAGATTCTTTTAAGACTGTTGCATCAATGAATATTTAGACTCATTTCAGTTTCGTCTCTGGGGTAAGTTTACAGAGTGAAAGTGACAATGTTCCTCATTAAATGAGAAGTGGTTTTAAAGGTGAAACACATTCTGTTGAAATGTGTGAGTTCATGTTCTTTTTCTACTTTAACAAGAACTGAATAATAACAAGAAATCAATACAGATCTTTGCCCCTTTCCAGATGTCCCAGCGACACAAGATAAACACAAGCACACAAATAACGTTTTCTATTTGCATTGTCGTGTTTGAATTGGAGCTCTGGTGAAGGTTAACAGGCCCTGAACTGAGAGGGCTCTTCTTAATTTTGTGTTTGTTTGTTTGGTTCCACAGTGTGCATGAGGCTGAAGCAGCAGAAACAAGATGGCCGACCGCCCAGTCCGTCGAACCCAGAGAAACCGAAGGAGACGGTGTCGAGCAGAGTCGGACGTGCCTCTGTGTTCAGATGACGACTGGGTAACACAACAAGCAAACAAACACAACTGCACTTCTCACTTATCGGTAGTAAAGCAGTAATTACACACATCACTCATGTTTATAAAACTAGAAACACTGCACTGGTTGGCGGAGGCAGTTTCCATCTACTTATAAGGTCACTGTGACCTCTATACTTCTGTACCAAAAGTTGAAGCAAGTCCGGATAATCACGTTCACAAGAATTGGACGTACAACCCAGTGATGACTCAGAGCAGATGACCTGAGTCCTTGTTCTCCTCGTGTCCTCCTCGTCCACAGGTCTTTAAATGCCCGTCCGGCTGCAGGCTGCAGGGTCTGATCTCACAGATGCAGAGGGACGTGGACAGAAAACTCCGGAAGGTTTGCAAGACGGTGAAGTTGTACGAGGACGCGGGCGAGACGTCCATGACGGCGATGACTCACATCTACAACTCAAACCGCAGAGTGATAGTCAACAGATACAGTGAGGCTCCGTTTGTTTCACTTTGCTGGAGGAAGTGAATAAACCAATGCCAGCTGATTAATGCTGTTTTTACTGTGTTCAGTCTCGGAGCTGAAGTTTGTTGAAGGCGCAGAGGAGTTGTCTCGAACTCTCACGTCTCTACGGAAACGCTCGAGCAGTTTGTCGCACCGACTCAAGGAGCTGAGGGACGCCGTCAGGAGACAGGTGGAGGACTTGTACCGGACGGAGGTGAGACGAGGTCACGGGTCAAAGAACAGAGACAAGTTTCATCTCAGTCAAGTCTCAGGTTTTTATCCTCTGTGGCTCAAGAGGCAGATCTCATTGTCGACTTATCACCTTTCCTCATTGTTCCAAGAGAATGAGCCAAGTCCTTCATTATTTTTTATCATGATAAAGCGCCAACAAATGACTCATAAGAGGAAGGTAGCAACAAAGATCTATTCACTGTGATCAATATCCTGATGCAACTTTTAAGGTCGTCATATTACAACTCCTCTGATCATCACTTTCTCTCATGTGGTGTACCCCAGGGCTTAGTTCTAGGACCTTTGTTTTTTTCTAGTTTGTACATTTTCCCTTACTTTAAGAGATTCTCTGTGCGTGTCTGAAAATACCTTTTTGTTTTTAGCGTGTTGTGGCATTGTGTATTTAACCCCTCTCGTTCTGTCTCATCTCACCAGGTGGACATTGACATGACGCTCCGAGCCTGTCGCGGCTCGTGTCGGTCGGCTCTTTCATTCACCGTTGATCACCCCAGTTATCAGACACTGGAAACTGACATGGACCAGGTGAACGAGGCCTTCCACCAGAGGAACAAAGCCGCGACACCACCTGAAGACACGGCACACGTCTCGATCAAAACGGTTGATGTGAGCCCGGCCCCGTCTGTGGAGTATAGGAGCATCCCAGCGGTCCAGAGAGAACTGCTGACCCAGTTTGAGGACATAGGACAGAATGAGTTAGGTCTGGAGGAGCTGCTGGACTCTGCGGACGTGGAGGTTCTTGAACATTTTTGAAAAGGTGTTTCTCCTCCATTTTAACAGGGCAATGGTCAGAGTTTCATATTACCTCATCTCAACAGTTTTATTTATTAGAGAACATCTGTAATGTATCGTCATTGCTGTGCTGCTTGTGGACATTTTATTTTATGCATGTTAGTAAAGACTATTTCACAATCCAATAATTGAGTTACTTGTCTTTGTCCCTGTTGGATTTCAATGTTTCCCTAAATAAGGCTCTTTAAAGACAATTGTCAAAATGTAATTGAAATAAAATAACCAGGAGTGAACAAAGCTAATATTTATCCTCCAAAAAGCTAAATGAAAAAACAGGCCAAACTGTGGAAACATTTTTAAACACAGCACTTCCATTTTATTCTACAACAAAAGAAGAGGCATCTGGAGAGCACCAGTTAAAGAACAGAGTCCAGTTCATTTCCAGAATGGACTGGACCTTCAGCCAAGCAGAGAAAAAGCAGTCCGTCTATTTTAGCCCCAGAAGAAGATGTGAAACATCTCCACTGTCCACGTGCACATGCAGCAGAAATGCAACTGTACTGTTGAAGCCTCTGCAGAAGCAAGATGATGCGGAGAGCAGGTCAGGAGTCAAAGGAAAAATCTCAAACAGCAGAAGAAAGAGGAAAAGCACCCGCTCGTCTCTACTGACGGGAGAGAAGACTTCTTTAAAAACCACTTGAACTAGCCCAGGAACAGAAATCACACCACAATGGGAAACAAAAATCTAATATTGTAATATAAATATTTCAAAGGAAACAGAGACTCATTCTCAGAGGGGCGTGTGACCCGATGCTGAAATACACTGTACACTCAAAGAGGTTTAGCCTGGCTTACTTGTAACTTATAGAAACACAGTAGGCCGTACAATCATGAAATTGTGACCAAACTTTCAAATCTTTTGTTTCTGTCCAGCATGCATCTATAGGTGAGTGGGACATCTTACAATAACATGGGCTCGGCGGCTCGGCGGCTGGATGTGAGTTGTTTAACACATGAAGCTGAACTTTGAGGGTTTGGAGATAAGGTCACAAAGTGCAGCTTGAGGCAGAAGTCTGGAGTTAGTCTTAAAAAGCTTAGCACTATAAGAACCTAAGGAAAAATCATCCCCCTCGAGACTGAAGTGTTTAAATAATAATCTGAGCGATGAAAATCTCAACACAGGAAGTTTTCCTTTACAATTCTCTGCTTATTACATTAAAAGGAACAATGATTCCCCGTGTACATTCAAGCATGAAAGGACCAGTGAGTAAAACCCATGATTCTGAGAACCTGGTGGTTTATTTTCAGTAGAACAGCCTACAATTTTCATAGATTATTCCATTCAGAAAAGATAAATTAAAAATGATTGTTTTTTTCTCCATAATGTGAAATTAAAAACGCTTGTGGACCTATCCTTGTCTTCAAGTGGAAATGCATAGCAGGGTAACTCGTGCTCCTCCGGGGTTCCTCACACATGGCTCTCGTAGAACACCTGGCAGGGAGCGGTCATGTCTGCCGTTGGTTCGGGTTCGTCCTGTTCAGCGCTCTGCTCCTCCTCCGCCTCGGGCTCCTCCTCAGGGTTAGGAGGATCGGGCGGCGTGTCGGAGCAGGGGGGAGGTGAGGAGGGCGTGGCCTCTGGCTGCGGGGGGGGCTTCGATGCTGCAGTAACCTTCGGCGGCAGCGAGCTGCGGGTGCACCGACACCTGGATGGCGATGTGCTGCGGCTGCTCCTGCATCGAGGAGTTGTCCGAGTCGGCGGCGGGCGATTCGCTGCGGTCCCCTCGCTCTCTCTCCCTCTCCCTCTCCTGCAGGAGGGTGAAGACATCTCTCGCCCCTATGGCGGCGACTATGCCCTGTGACCCCCTGTCGCCCCTCCGGTCCTTGTCTGAGGAAAGTGTGCCTCATCTCCTCCACGCCCACCACCTCCAGGATCTCCTCCATGAAGGTGCGGCAGTTCATGATGAGGGGGGGCAGCGGGATGCTGCGGGCCAGCTCCTCGATGTACCGGGCAAACTCCATGGTCTTGAACTGCGTGACCTTAGCCAGCTCCAGCGTCTTGGTGGACGTGATGATCGGGATCCTCTTGGCGATCTCAAAGGCTTTCTGCAGCTTCTCGGCGCCCTCGGTGCGGAAGAACTCGTTGATGGCTTTCTCCGTCTTCTTCAGGTGGCTGCTCATCATGCAGAGGCGCGTGACGTTCAGGGCCATGATGATGGTGAAGGTGACCAGACACACCACCATGTAGTACACGCCCATGTCACCGTTCATAATGACCACACGCAGAGTCACCGTGCAGTTGGAGCTGCTGTACCCGTTGGACGCCATGCACGTGTACTTTCCACGGTCTCCAAACTCGATGTCGGTGATGTTGAGGACGCCATTGTCCAACAGCCACCACTTCCCACCTGCAGAGACAAACAGAGGGAGGCTATGAATCATTTGGAAGAGCAGAATATTGAGCCTGAATGACGGCTCATGTTGTTGGATTGAAGGACTGAACATTCTCTTCATGTGTTAGTGACCTGTGTCCAGAGAGCAGCAGTGTCCTTGTTAGACCTGCCATGCTTTGCATATTAAAACAGGTGGTGGCTCAGTTTGACTTGCAAATCGAAACAAGAACAATCCATTTCATAACTTCATCAAACCTTTTCTGGGATTTAAGCCAAATGTGGGGGGGTGAAAATGGGATATAATTCTATATTTTGAAGACGTTTAAAGAGACATTCTAGTGGAGTCGCCCTCTTCTGGTCATTAGAGAGAGTACAAGTTCCAAGCACTTCCAGCACTGCCTGTCAGTCAACACCTGCAGTAAGCGCGTGTTCCAGCTCAAGGCTGACGTGTGTTGCTGGTTTAAATACCCTCACATGTACAGATTCAAGCACGTGTGCAGCCTGGCTACAGTTTGTTGGGTGAAACTCACTAAACCTTTCTGCCGACGTGATTCAGAAAAACAGGCAGCGAGAATAGAGCGAACGAGACAACAGCTAACAAGTGAGAGAAAAGTTTGTAACGCATCAATGGATCAATAATAAAACATGACATTATTCTAAATAAAACCAGAAAGACAGTATTGTGCTCTTTGGATTTCTTAATAAGTGAATCTTTATTACTAAGCTTTAAAAAAAGGGCCATGCTAGCTATTTTCCTTGTTACTATTCTTGGTGCTAAGCTAAGCTAGCTGGCTGAGGCTTCATTTTTAATCATACAGACATGAGACTCCAACTGATACCATCCAACTCCCTGCAAGAAAGTTCATTGTGTAAAGCTTCAGTTTTTCCGTGGATGAAATGTAATTAAATCATGATTCAAACAATGAGACGCTTCCTTCTAAAGATCCAAGATTACACAAGTCAATCAACAAACTTCTTACTAAAAAGTGTTGACTTTCAGAGCTGCATTTATCCACTCAAAGCTAAATTTCCGCTACAACTCCGTCTGCACAGTGTGGGAGTATGAAGGACAGATATCAAGGAAGGCTTTTGTAAACCTAAGGTCTGGACCGGACTGTAAAAAAACATTTCTGCTTTAACACAATCCATTTCCCACTCTGGTTTCCTCTGGAGGAGAGGAGTGGGCCGTCAGGAAGAGCAGCAGCACTCTATCAGAGAGCCAGAATCTAATTATACCTCCACCACTGACTCATGTGATGCTATTGATGTTCTGTCCGATACTACGAGGGAAGTTAGAAAGAAAAAAAAACACATCAAGGAGCCGGAGTAATAAACATCTACAAGTGCAGGTTAGTAAATCTGGCCTTTAAGTAACAACTGCTCGACAGCAGGTAGTAGTTCACTCTGCGATAAAGTCTTCCACTGCCTGATTACATTCCTGAATGTGACCCGGGGGGGGGGAGAAGCTCTGAACGTTCTGTGTTCTGTGGGTCATAAGAACAACGCAGGTTTCAACAAGTCGGATCAGAACTGAAGCTTCAAAACAACAAACCCTTCATCCCTCCGCATTCCTTCTGAAGCGAGACGAAGATTTCAAAACAGACAACAGAGGCTCGGCTTGAATGAGGAATAATACGTTAATAGAAAGGATGAAGAAGTTGTAACTGAGCTGTCTATAAACCTGTGAGCAAGACTTTAAGCTAAAATATTGATGCTGCCCTTGTACCCCATTATCTTCTTCGTCTTTCCTGTCTCTGTATCCAGCAGAGGTGAACCATCTCTAATAATCATTCACACTTTTCTGAATAAAACATTAAGCTCCAGAGAAAAGGGGCAAAGTTACAGTTTCATGAATGAAATACCATTTTATCAGGCAATGTGTTACTAGATAAAGGGATCAAGGGGTTAATCACCTCCTTGGGGACTGATATCAACTTGATAGTACAGAACAAACCTGACACCTTGTCTATACTTTGTGTTAGAACTGAGTGACAAAGAGAACACATTTAAAGGAACAGTGCGATCCGCCTCACCACTCGTCTCCGTGTCCAGACGGACGCCATGGGAGTTGAACCACAGAACTCTGGGGAACGGCTCTCCGGTGACGTTGCAATCAATCAGCACACAGCTCCCCTCCCGGGCGATGATCTGGCTCACTTGGGTGAACGCCACTGGGACAAAGTCGCCGTCTGTCCCGTTGCCGGTCTCTGTGGCGTTTCCATCCAGGTCCACAGAGAAGGCCCCGGTGGTGTGAGAGGCCATGAGGGACACCAGGACCACCAACACGTCCACGGTACGCCACTGCATTTTTCTCAGAGTGTTAGCGAAGGGGAAGAGACTTGTCACTCCTCCTGGCTCTCCATCCTGCACACTGGCTATCTCTTGACAGTAGAAGGCAATTTGGTGTCTGGCTCTGCGGCTCCGAAGATCTCACTGAAAACAAGAAAAAGGGATTTATGGATTTTATTAATGAGTCGGCAGAGGACAGAACAACATGTACCTGTTCGAGGTGGAATAAACTGATACGCAGGCTGTTTGTATAACAGGCTCCTGAATGACACCGGGCGGCAACTTAAGACCCTTTTCATTATTAATGAATCATTTGTCAGATGAAAAAAAAGTCTAAAAATAGAACAAAACTGTCCATTGTAACGGCTCCAAGTCCAAGGAGACGCGTTGAAATTGGTTTAATATGCAAATTAATCAAATTTACAGTAAGGTACAAGCAAGAAAAGCAAAATATCACATTTGGAAAAGGCTTATTAGGCATCTATCCTCAAAGAAGTTGCTTAAATGATTAATAAGAGTTGCAGACTAATCAAACTAATCATTCAAGATTTAATCATTGTGTGTCTCTTAGTCTTTTAAGTGTCTCAGTTCTTCAAACAAATTAAATTATGAATAAAATGTAACAATCACTGGGCGAATTTATTTTATTTATTTTTATTTTTAATAGACAATTAATTATTGCATCATTCATAATTTCCTACAACATCTGTACATTTTCTTAAATATGTATATCTAAAGTGATTAGATTCATTGATTAGTCAACTTAAATAAGCATATGATCACTTTCTTGTCCTCTATGGTTGTTTTAATTATTTTAACTGGAACAAAGTTGTGTTATTTCCCATTTTGATAACAATCATTCATAATAAAATACACTACAACACCAGTGTCAGGTCTCCTGTGACTGATCCTCGTTCTAACAACACACACAGATCCACTCCAGCTGTTCGGTGACAACAAGCAGCAGCTTCCTCCTCCTCCAGACGAACATCTGGATTCGTATGAAAACAAAGCCACGACATAACGGAGCGGTGCGGGCTTCGTCTAATCGCTGGACCACGTCCTCGCAGTGGGGACGTGGAAACAACGAGTTTTGCGTCGTGAGCTTCCACGCGTGAGCCACAACAACACAAACATAATATAATATATATGATTATATGTGTGTCTTGGTCTGTATCGGAGGGTTTTGACGTTACTGCGGCGCCGTTTAACGCGATGGAAAGGCGCGGGACCCGGCTATGTGCTGGTTGGCTTTAGCATCATGGGACCCTTCCAGATCTTCTCAGCTGTTTCCTCTGCACTAGCGTCTTTAGCGGGTGATGAGCTAACTTTTGTCCGACGTGTGGCTGAAGGTTAAAACGGACATTAACGCGGATACTAGTCGGAGTCGTGAGGACACGGACAGTTGGACTCACACCGGAGAGACTCGCGGTGACATTCCCCCCGCCGCCTCGGCTCCAGCTACGCGGAGGACTCGGCGTCGACGTTAGCGGCTAAACGAGCAGCTAAACCCGGGTAAAAAAATCCCCGGTGACCGCGGCCGGTTCTCTGACTCACATCATGGTCCGGAGTCGTCTGACCGCGGGGCGTCGGTGAGAGGAACCAGGGTCGACGTGTTGTCGCTCATTCCTCCGGCATCTGCATCCTCCTCTGGCCGCTGCTCGACCGCTATGTCACCGCGACGAGTGGCTCCGAGCTGCGGATCAGCTGCGGACGCGCGGAGGAGACGTCGCAGGGCTGCGTCGCTGCACGAGACCAGGCGACCAAATGAATATTAAATAATAAGTAATAATACACTAAGATATAACTTTAATCATAAAACACCTTTCACAACACAAATAAAATCTTATTTGAGTTAAACATAAACGACATGAAGGCAAACAGGAAACCGTTATAAGATAATAACTCTTTATAGCTGTGTTTTTAGAGTTAACAATTATGCCAAAGAATATAAACAGTTGAAAAACAATCATAACTTTTATGTAACAGGGTTTAGCTTAAAAATGTGCTTCACAGAGGGCAAAAAAAGAAGTTATATAATCTGACCCCTTGTATGAAAGGTGTTATACAACAAAGTTGATTATAAATAGGTTAGATAGAATAGAACTTTAAATCAGCTTTATCAACCATTTGAAAGTCGAGTATATGTGAATATAATGATTTGGTATCGTTTAAACAGTGAGGTGTAACAACATAATCAGATTTGTGAAATGTTTTTCCATCTCGACTCATAAAAGTTTAAGACGATTGTCACTCATGAGCAAAGACCTGGCTTCAAACCTAAACTTCTTTAAGCCAAAAGTACTTTTACTTGTCCTGACCCTGTTTGAAGCTGAAGTTATTGTTATGAGTTACTGGATATGACAAACAATGTTCTCCAGCAGTTGCTTATTAACAGGTCCTGTTGACATTGTACATTTATTCATTTGGAGTCAAGTTTCTCTCGGTTTCCAACCACTGCTGAACTCTGGTTGATGGTGATAATCCCTGTGAGGTTTGTCCCTTTTCACTTAGTAATTTGATCTATTATAGTTGACTCAATGCACTTTGGTTAGAGTCATCGGAAACCTCACTCGCATTAAGGTCAAGTGTAAGTAAATTTAATTTTGTGGTGCATTAAAACATGCACACATGCAAATGGACTGTGGTCACAACCCATCCTACCAACCAAATCTAAAAGGACTGTATGAGGAGGAGTCACAGCAGGATTCAGGGCAGCACAAAACAAAAAGGTTGTTTTGGAACAATAAGGAAATATGAATCACACAAGAGATTCCTGGGAGGATATAACTGAACAAAAGCACCTTCAAATATCATCAGGGTTGTCTTGGTTGTCCAGGCTGGTTGTTAGAGAGCCACAGTGGATGACTCACCGACCGACCTTGAAGCCACAGTTCAAGTCTGAAATTGACACTCTGCACCAAGGCCTCAGCAAACAGCCAGAGTCAACAATGCTCCATGTATGTTTAGAGGCTATGGATATTTAAGGGACTGGCTGTAGCGTCTGTCAGGTTAGTGTCAGGGTGAACAAAACAGGAGTAGCTTGAAGTTGGAATTGTATCCGTCACCTGAGGGTTTAAGTTTTACTGCAGCAAGAGGAGTTTGAAGTGTAGCAAACGCCTGATTCCTAAGCTGCTTATCTCCTCACCCCTCACAAGATGAATGTTTCACTTGTATACAAACACCCCTGAGAGTTACACACACACACTGTTCAGAGTGCTGCATATTCACACAATGGGGAGGAAGTCTGTACAAAGGAAAAGTTTCCAACAACAGACAGGCCTCTGTTGTCAGCACGAACTCCAACCGTGAAAGTTTCAAAACAGATGAAAATGAGAATTGTTTTCCAGGGTCAACAGGAAGCAAAGAGAACCCCTGATGCAGCAGCTCAAAGCTTGTTTCGATCAAAACGAAAGCAGGAAAGATAAAAACATCAATGTATTTTAATTTCATACAAACACACTACTACTAGAAGAGGAAAAAAAACAATGGAACCAGGCAAATGCATTTGTTTCTCTGTATTCTGCGAATCCATGAACAAGGAAATCACCTTACATTACAATCATAGACTGAATACAAATATGGACGACATGCCAACGCATCCCATCACCTCCATGTTTATTTAATGTCTGTGATTGGAAACTATTTCATCAGGAATAAATTTGTTTTCAGGCTCAGTCGCACAAAAACATAGAAACTCAAGATCAAATACAGGATAATTAAAAAACATTGACTTTTTTTGTAGATGAAAGATAAAGACATCTTTTCTGTATAATACAAGTAGAGGTTTACAAATCAATGATTCATTAGAGTCTTCATTGATCCAAAAGGGGATCAGTAGCGAGCATCACGCTTTTAAAAACAACTCTTAGTGTCTTTGTTTCAAGTCAGGCAGCAAATATATTATAATATATTTAAATTTAGTTAGAAAACCTACATCCAGCGAGGAACAGTCATCACAAAGCTTCTTTGATGAGCAGGGACAGTCTTCTGAAACCCTGATGAAGAATTGAGAGGTTAGTGTCAGTTATAATAATATAATCCTGTATTAGTCCCACGACAGCGACATTTTACACATCACAGCAGCAACAGGGAAGGAAAAACGTAATAAAAAACAACTTAATGTTAAACTTTATAGAATTAATATAATGTGAGCAGGATTGCATTATGTAAAATTGACATTTCATGGACAGATATTGAAGTAATGGTTGGCGGTTGTACCTCATCGATCTGTTCCGGAGTCGACAGAGAAAAAGCTGCTCTGACGTAGGGACACGGCTCGTCACTGTTGATCATGAAGACGCCTCCGGGAACCAGCAGAACCTTTAACACACACACAAACACAACAACATTTCAATTGACCACTTTTTACACAGTCGACCTTTTTGTGCATCTAAAGTCAAGAGAACAGAACTCCTCCCCCCCCCCACAGCTGCTTTATTGTGTCCTGTTCTAATGGATTAATCTTTACACCCAGCAGGCTAGCTGTTTCCCCCAGTTTCCACTCTTTGTGCTAAGCTAAGTGGTGACAGTGTCCTATAAATCAAGCAGACATGAGTGACATTGATATTTTCATCCAACTTTTGGCAAGAAAGCAAATGAAGAACATTTCCCAGAACATCCTTTAACATCTTTCAGGCCCACAAGACAGTAATTAACAGATTCTATCCGTTGTCCCTCCTCATGTTAGCTCCAACGATTACTGAGTGTCTCCACTGTGTCGTGTGTGTAGGTTTAAATATCCTGGACTCTAGGGAGAAACCGTGGGTGCAGGTAAAAGCCGTCTTGTACCCGGTCGTTTGCTCACAGGGATTTACAGACAGTGTGTGTGTGTAGGAGGGGAAACACTCAGCAGATAAACCCACTCATTCCGTGCACAATGGCTTCTATACATGCACCGTCTTTCCCTCTATTCACACAGAAAATCTCCCCTCGTATAAAACATCTGCTCACAAAACAGTGCGACAGAGAAACAGAGGCAAAAGCACCCAGATGCATTCTGGGTACCTGCTATTTGCATGTTAGAGTGAAGCAGGCGCGTTAACCTGGATTTGTTTGTGAATTCTGACCTCTTTCTCCAGCGCCTTCTCCATGATGAGCCTCTGGGTGTCTGCAACGCCCTTGAGTTTGATCCACAGGAACATGCCTGCTGATGGAGCGTGCCACTCTGCAACGTCTACACACAGACAGACACACACATATTAGGGAAAACCAGGGTGTCAGGAATCACTCTCAGTTGTTAATCATGAGTTTTCACCTTGTTACATAAAACTGAAGTTTTATAGGTAAAGTTCTGATTAGACAACAAACCTTTGAGCCACTTGTCTGCAGAGGTGATCATGGCGTCACGTTGTTTGCTGTAAAACTCAATCACCCTGTGAGAATAAAGAAATAAAACCTTTTGATTCATCACTGCAGTAGAGGCTGTAAACCAGTCACATGTGTCACAGAAATACACACCCGTCTATGTGCTGCAGGAAACCATCTTGACCCCAACTCTGCAAGAGCTGAGACACCATGAGCTGAAAGGACACAAGAGGTTAAAAATGCAGATTCACTCACGATCACTGCATCATTTCTTGAGGGAAAACACCCAATATTGTAATGTGAAAGAAAGTGAGCCCCCTTTATCAAATCTGCTCGACAAGTGGTGGGACAAATGTTTACGAGCATGAGTCTCTATCTACATTCTTGTCCATGATAGAGAGAAAAAGAGGGGGGGGATTGAATCAGAGAAGGGCAGCAAGTCTCTGGTTGATTCTTATTAATCCTCCTTTCTTATCAAAACCTCTGCAGGTGCTTCCAATTCACGAATCCAATAATTTGGCTTCGGCTGCAGTGTGACAGTCACTGTCGCTGCTCGTGTCGGTTTGAATGTGGCGTGCCTGGTGGGTGCGACCGGCATACAAATCAGTGATGACTCTGCTAAAGCAATATTCCATAGATACAGAGACTCCCCCCCCCACCCCCCCTCCCTAAGCCTCAGAGGTTTGCTTGGTGCAGTACTTTATTTGCTTTTAGCACATTTGCATGCCAACAAGATGGAGGCTGCCACACAGGACGAATATCAAATAACAGATATCAGAAAGAGGTTTGCAAGGAGACCAGGATTGCAAAATGACCAGGATGTGGTTGATTAAAGTTAAAGCTTCATTCACCTGTGTGAAGGTACTGGTGTGCATCGTTGAGGCCTGGATGTGCAGCACCACCCGGTCCACCAGCGGTTTGGGACCCGTCACAAAACCAATCCTCAGCCTGAAACAGAAGCAGGAAAACATTTAACATCTCCCACACAGAAACATGTGTAATATTTAACTTGACATTACTTTAATTATTAACCCTATAACTTAGAACATGACCCTTGAGGAGAACCACAAACATTTACCTGCACGAGGCTCTGAATTTACTATACACAGGCTTCGCATATTGCTTGTATGTTCTTACACTTCTCTAAATTTTCATGACTAAATGCATATAATCTGCAAGACCTTTACTTTTAAAAACAAAAACTGAAAATGCATTTTAATGTCTTTCCTATAAACAAAATCAGCTTTATCCTGCACATACACAAGTGTAATTCCCAGCTGAAGTAAAACTGGATAAACACACCCAGTTGCAGGAAGCACATAACAACACTGTGCTGTAGCAGAGTCACATGCACATGGTATTTAAGAAAAGCAAATACACACAGACACACTCACCCTGAAGACAGGATCTTAGAGAAAGAGTCAGTCCTGATGATTCTCCCATCGACGTCCATAGAGAGAAACGAGGGACTCCATGGCTGCCAAACAAAGACACAACACGAGTCTTTGACTAACTTATTGTCATATAAATGCACATTCAGACAAACAGCAGGTGAGTGAACTCTCTGTACCTTCTCAAACTGCAGGAAGTAGTACGGGTCGTCCTCGATGATGAGCATGTCGTACTGCCTGGCCAGCTGTTAAAAAGACCACAGCACGTTAATAGAAAAATGACTGATTGAATCTGCAGGGAAATCAGCCTCGCAACAAGCTCTAATTTGGAGGAGTCGGTGTCCACTGACAGCTTTGCATACATTTCAGACTCAGAGTGATTCATAAAATAAGTCAGATGCATGAAGACGTCTTTAACTCTGAGGTTTAAAGATTTCTGAGGCTGTTTTCTAACTTTACAGGTGGAGACAAACCTCGTACACGTCTTTCTTCCTCTGAGTCGTCATGGAGGCACCGGTGGGGTTTCCTCCGTTGGGGATGGTGTAGAGGACTCTGGGAGCGGTGCTGCCGGGCTGGTGGACCTCCGACGGGTCCCACCGAGACAAGACCTCCTTCAGGCCCGCGGGTACGATGCCGTGCTGATCGCTGGGAACGTTGATCAAGTTGCAACCGAGTGGTTGAAGCTACAGAGTAAAAGCAGCAGGTCACAAGACTGAAGCAGCTTCTGTTACTGGAAGTGTCTCGTCCTTAAAACAAGTATAAACTTTTAAAATTAAGAGCTCTCACCGCTGCCAGTGTCCCCGAGTACGTGGGAGCATCCAGCAGAACGTTGTCTCCAGGGTTGACCAGCATCTCAAACACCTAAAGGCCCAAAGATAACAGTGGTCTAACATAATAATGAATGACAGTATGGAGCAGATTTGCAGCTGGGGGGCGTCAGTACCTTACAGAGCCCCTCCTGGCTGCCAGTGGTCACACACATGTCCATCTGGCCGTTCTCTGCGGTGTAGCTGGCGGACGGAGGATTGTGGAGGTTCTTCTGCAGGTTCTTCATCCACGTCAGCAGTTCTGGGATCCTAGGCGGAGATGGAAGGTTTTTTAAATTGTATAGCACAATACAGTAATAACCAGGTGGAGGATTTGATGTCCAGACTTATCCACAGAAGCAAACTGTACAATACAGCACGGACAAAAGACACAGGCATGTAAACTCAAATATAATCAGAGAGGTTGTACATAACTTTGAGGGCCCCCCCCCCGCCCCCCGTTAAAATAAACACAAGACACCAAACCTCATTTCAACCTTCAAATGATTTTTATGTCACATCACACACACAAACACAGGAGAACCAGGCAATTGCCCACTTTGCCTACACTGCAGCGACGCCCCTGGTTCCACTGATACCTGTTATCAGTGATTACTCAGAGTCAACAGATCAGCCTGTGAAACGAGTCGTCTGAAGCCACAACGTTTACAGAGGAGGTCGTAAAAAGATAAGCTCCACACTCAGCTGTAAAAGATTTGATTCTGATGCAGCGAGAAGTAAAAGTGGGAAACGTATTTGAAACCATTTCATTTTAATTACTAATGTAGAGGGCCACACACACAGAATTTTCATGAACACCTCTGACACTGATGAGTTCAGCTTCTCCAGCACAGGTCTCTCACTCTGCTGTCCAGGGCTAGTTTTAAGTTTTTTAATTTACCAAATCCCCAAGTGTGGCCTCACTTTGGCCGTTCAAATGTACCCTCATTAAAACTGAGTGTGTGGATTGGTTTGGTTCTCTTACCCATTCGAAGCGGAGTACTGCAGAGCCCTCTTCATCGTTGTGGCATCGAAGGTGATGGTTTGTCCGTTCTTCACCGTGATTGACGCCGACTCGAAGGGGAAGGTGTTGGGGTTCGGAGCTCCTCCGGCCAATGAGATCAGGGTCGGAGGTGACCGTTGCTGCAGCTCAGCTTTATAAAGGTGAAGAAGACACAGAAGATGAGGTTTCAGATTATCTATATATACAGATTTCAGCTGAACAACTAAGACCCTAGTGAGAGAAACATACCAATAATAAAACCTACACCAACAACTCAGTTCTGGTTTGTGCCAATTTAACTGAGGATTAGTTTGAGAACATGACGCCCTGCAGCACAATTTTAATTGACATAATAAAGGGCTTAAGTTGGCTCATGCTGTTATTAACTAATCTGTCTGGAGGAGGTTCCCCCGAGTCAAAATCTGGTCTTTAAACATTAATAGTTTCAGCCAATACTGTTTGTATTTGCTGTCAAAGCACATAGTAAACTCTGCTTTTAAACAAGTGTTTTAGAAATTAAAGATGTATTATTGCCAACTCCTCTTAGTATAGAGATGGATAATGCAAAGAAAAGCAGTAGAAACACTCACTCAGCATCCGGATGGCCGAGGGTTTCCTAGCCGCACTGACAGCCGTCAGGAACCGAGCGTAATTCATGATTCCTGCAGAAAGAGGGAGAGAGAAAACAGTTTAATTCACAAACCCCATGGAGGCTGCACCTGTTCCTGAGGCTCACAGTGAAACATCAGGTCTGTCTGGTTTTGAGTAAGATGGAGGATTGTGTGTCTGCGTCACAACAGGTGCAGGAACTCTACAGGAGCAGGGAAGCTGCTGTAAACACAGATCCAGGGATGTTTAGCATTAATGCCATGTTTACCTCCAATGATATTTGCTGCCTTTCATTCATAAATGCATGTAAAAGGTAAAAGTATGCATGTTTGAGTTTTTGAATCAACACATGTGACTTAAGGCAACAACAAAAACACGTTGTCATGTCCACACGAGATAAATCCTGGAGAGTGTTAATCTGAGTCGTGTTGATCTCGTGTTAATTCAAAGTTAACCCGAGTTAAAGTGAGTTAACTCGAGCTCAAACTGGCCTCGCACTCACCAGGACTCTACTGCGACCACGTGATTGTGAATCTTTAAGTTGTAAAGTTGTTTATTTTACGTCAAACTGCGTCATTGACCGGGTCACGCTCAGCTGCTGCACCGACCTTACCGAACCTGCGCTGATTCTCTTCTTCTGTGGGTTTTACTGGCGAAACCCGCAAACCAACGTGTTCGACTGCACACTGCCCCCTGCTGGTCAGCCTGTTAGCACCGACACTCGGCGCCACGGGGCTTCTGGGTAATGTAGTGTATTTCACACGTGGATATACATGATAGCCAGTTAGCGCGCCGCGTGGAAAGAACTACATTTCCCAAGCGTTAAAACACAACTACAGCTAGGATTCCCCCTTTCACATGTTGTTATTATAGGAGTTAGCATGTAGCAAGCTAGCACAAACCAAATGAAGGAAGAAAATGGCTGTGAACTCTTACCGGTGGAGAGTTAGCTTCGGCCGTCATCGGTTGGTTCTTCCCCGGTAGAAAGCGACCAAGCGTCGGCTGTGGAGTGGCTGGAAAGAAGCGGAAACTTCCGTGTTGCTAGCTTAGCTCGTTTGGGCTAACCCGACCGTTTTCATTCTGTGACCGTGCTCATGGGTTTCTGTCACAGCCTGGACTTTCACTACCAACGCTAGCTACAGTCGGTGCTCGCATGCTAGCTAATGAGAGCTAGCACCTGGATTGACACGGTAACGCTGAACGCCTCCTCCTGCGAGTTAGCATCTCAGTTTAGCATCTCAGCTAGCATCTTGTTAACTGAATCTGTGCAGAACGAACAGAGACGAGAACGAGTCTGACTGAAGCAACACGTGAACCTGAGGGAACACGCGTCTCATTGATTCACTTAACACCTGCTGTGTCCGTGAACGTCTCATTGATATAAGTTTATTGGTCGTAGGTGTGTTTGCGTGTTGGCTGCAGCTCGGACATTTGTGTTCTGTCATGTAGAGCCGCTGCTCCTCCTGATTCCTCCTCCTCCTGCTGCTGCTCCCTGCACCTCCTGCTCAGGCCCCCGGGTTGTTTCGCGACTCGATGGGGAAGAGGAAAGACATGATTCACCCCAGGTTCCTCGGTGAGTTCCCCACATTATTCACATTTAAATGCACATTAGTTGGATGAGCTTCCCATCATGAGCCACTTTCACCAGTGACCCAGTGTGATGGTTCCTCTACAGTTGAAGTTATAAAACACCAGAACCTCTCACAAACATCATAACCCCAGTTAAAAATGGGAAATACCTCAAATATCCGATTATCCCAACATGCATCTTCATAGGTAAGAAAGAAGCATATAAACCGTATACAGACACATCTTAACTTACTTTGTAAAGTATTTTAATTATAGCGCAGTGTGATCACCTTGTTACTATCAACAGTGTCTAGTCCCAATGTTTACGTTAAACTGCAGCAGCTGATAATTTGCTATTTTTTGGCTCGTTATTTTACAGTTTGCAATATTCTGAAGAGTAAGTCCCAGTTCATGTTTCAGTTTCTCGGTCTCGTCCCCTGCAGGCGAAGGCAGCTCCAGTCTCCACAGCGTTCACAAGCGGAAACACAAAAAGCACAAGAAGCACAAGAGGAAGCACCACAGCTTCCCCGAGCCCCCGGCGCCCGAGCCTGTCGTCGTGGTCCCTCGGCCTCCTCCACAGCTGAGACTCAAGATCAAACTGGGAGGTCAGACGCTGGGGACCAAGAGGTGAGCGGTGTCCTGGCCTGATCTCAACATCATCACCGTTAAGCTGTTGTGTTGTTGCTCATTTAACACAACCTTTGGTCTATTTTCCTGTTGTCAGCGTTCCCACCTTCACTGTGCATCCCGGTGTCGCACGCCCCCCCTCGCCACTGATGATCATTGATAACAATGTTGATGATTCTGATGATGATGATTCTGATGATGATGATGATGATGATGACGAGCCGCCCTCTGTGCCTCTGGAGCAGTATCGAGCCTGGCTGGGTGAGTTCCAAGAAGAGCTCATAGATCTTCACTGGACATTTTCCAGAGTTCATCTGTGAAAACAGTGTGAAAGAATATGTTGTACAATAACTCCATATTGTTTGTCTTGTTCATCCGTCCTCAGATGAAGACAGCAACCTTGCCACGTCTCCTATGCCGGACATGGATTCGGACTCCATGCTGGGAGCGCCTGTGGACGAGGAGGAGAGGTGGCTGGACGCTCTGGAGAAGGGAGAGCTGGACGACAACGGGGAGCTGAAGAAGGAGATCGATGAGTCTCTGCTCACAGCCCGACAGGTGAGGAGCAGACGCAGGGAACATGAGTGTATCATTTTGCAATTGATGAAAAATAATGAGTTAAGCCTTTATTCCTGTTTTTCTTGTTCTACAGAAAGCCCTGTTGCACAAGCAGCAGATCCAGCCTCTCCTGGAGCTGCCCATGGGCTACAAGGAGAAGGAGATGACCGTGGAGATGATGCAGAAACGGGAGGAGCGAGCTCGAAAGAGGCGCCTGCAGGCCGCCAAGAAGGCCGAGGACAGCAAGAACCAGACGATAGAGAGACTGACAAAAACCAGCAAGGCCAAGATCAAGAGCATGAAGGACAGGAGGTCCAAGCTGAACCAGAGCCCCATGGTCCGCTACAGCGACACCGCCATGGGCCTGGCTATCTCCTTCCCCACAGGGGTCCATGCTCCGGTGCCGGCTCCTCCCCTTCCTTCACCTCCGGCCCCGTCGAGCTGTGGAGTTAGCGGCTGCTCTAACCTGAAGAAATACTCGTGCTCCACGACCGGGGTTCCTCTCTGCAGCCTCGAGTGCTACAAGAGGAACCTGCTGCTGGTTCAGAGCGCTGCCTGAACGCTACCGGGACGAGACTCTTCTGAAACGAGCTCCTCAGGGATGTGATGGACACAAACACTCCTGGAAACATACATGGAACATATATAATTTGAACTTTACAAACTAAATCTGTATGCAATGTGGATTTACTTTTTTTTGTTTGTAGATGTGCTGTATAAATATCTTACACACATTGTGTTTATGATTTCCATATTTTTATACGAGACTTGAAACAGAAGTGTTGACAAAGATAAGTATAAAAAGAATGAAACAGAAACCTTCTTTTCAACTTGATGTTCATTTTGGTAACAAATTAGTAAATTTCCATACAAAACTATACAAGCAGTTAAATTAACACATGATATTCCCCCCCAACAATTCAATCTGTGATAATATCAATACAACCTTTTGTTAATCTGTGGAGATGAGCGCAGCAGCATTTTTTATTGCTCCAGCTTTGTAAGGTCTGTCTGTTCTCATCAGTCCCACCCACATGTCTGAGGTAGTCACTGATGGGGTCGCTGTGACAAACACACACACTGTTCAGCACACAGTTGTTGTGGAACAATGCACAAAGACGTCCTGGGGTGAACCTGAGCCGTCGGCCTGGTTTTAGCTTATCAAAAGACCACAGTCACACTCTGCTGTTATCTGCAGAGAGTCATCCGTACAAATAGTCAGATTCCACTTCTTAAACGTTCAAACTGAAACTGGCATAAAAATACCCCAAGTGCCGCAGTTTGAGGTGTTTTCCTGAGAATGCAACCGATGCCTCATCAGTTCAGGATGAATGTGTCACAAGGCCAAACCGAAAGAGAGTCTGAAGGCCATCTCCACCGGGACCTCTGCCACCGAGTCGTGAAAACACACGTAGAACTCCTGAGGGACCGGCTCCAGCAACATCCGTCTGAGAGTGAAAGAAAAAGAAGAAAGGTTCAGCCTGTTTCATTTGAAAAGCTGATATTCATTTGCATTCCCTATCTCTGGAGCCATTAGTGTAAAATAACAAAACACTGGTGTACCCGATGACCCAGTACGTCATGGTGGGAGCAGGTTTCCTCTGGTCGGTCCAGTTCTCTGGTTTACACTGGAACAGGACCCCGTGTTCCTTCAGAGGGCCCAGACCCCAACCCGGGCCCTGAGGTCTGTCTGCTGCCCGACGACCCTGCAGAGAGAATCACACTGAGGTTCACACACAGAGACTGAAGGAGACTGATGCACACATTCTGTTCTGAGAAACCACACAAGTCCGGATGAGGTGGTGATGGACACATTGAAGGAAATCGATGATTAGATAATTCCTCTATAATTTTTTTCTTGTGCCTTTTTTCAGCATAACAATTAATTGCCAGCGCTCTCTGGTGGACAAATTATGTAACAGTCACTTCTTCTGAACAGCATCAAACATGCATGTCTTTTTCGATTTCATTCTTGTGACAGACACTTATACATAACAAAAAATTCTGATCAGCTGATAAAGATTAAAAAACCAGGCCAGTCTCTCAATCTAGCTATAATTCTGATATGTTGTCTTTCTGGACAGATAGGATCAGATGTTCCTTAATTGATCCTTTAAAAAGATTATTTTTAAACTCTCAGTCATCTAAACACTTGGTCTGAGCCTGATCTCTCTTGAAATGAACAGAATCGTGTTTTGAGCTGCGTAGTTAGCTGAGTCATCGACAGAGGCTTTTATTCATTGATAACTGGGGAAGGTGAGTCACCCTGGCCGGCAGACTCTGCTGGAACGCAGCTCGGATGGAGAGGCAGCAGTGGTGGAAGTTGCGGATGAGCTGTGGGTGGATGGAGCCGCTGAGCTGAGCCACTTCTCTGTGGGTGGGAGCGATGAAGATCCCCTGAACCGTTTCCATAAGGACGTAGTGGAACAAGGTGTTTTCAGCCCCTGAGGTCAGTCTGTCACCAGCACAGGACGATTCAGTTACACAGAGTTAATGCAAGACAATGGTTCAAATTAAGCATTAAAACAAAAATACACCTGGTTAAAAGCAATATGGGTTTTAAACTAATGTGTATTTAGCCCAAAATAAATCCTATCTGCATCTGGAGTGAACAGGATTCTTCTCCATCACTTACTTCATGGTGTTGTACATCTCCTCCGTCTCTCTCTCAGTCAGAGTCTTCTTTAAGGTCCCCAGGTAAAATGGGTTTGGATGTTTCATCCTAGAAATCTGTTGACAAGCAGAAGATAAGAGGAGAACATTACAATAAATAATAATATAATAAACAAAAGCTGCATATTTAAATACGAGTAGTGTGGAACCTGCACCTTGAAGTGACCTCCGCTGCCTCCGCTGCCATCGGACCCTCCGGACCCCAGAGAATCCCGTCGCCCCCCCCAGCTTCCTCGCTGAGTCCGGGGTGGAATGAGGACTGAAGCCCGGAGGCACTGACGAGCCGGACCCCGAGCCGGCCTCCATCTGCCCCTCGCTGCCGCTGTCCGATAAACTCCTCTGGGGGCTGGACCTCCGGGACCTCTCCCCGAACAGGCTGCGGCCCCTGGAGCCCGACGAGGAGCCTTTCACCGCTCCGGCTAGCTTACTGAAGACGGGGGAGGAAGAGGCCAGGCTGTCCAGGCGGTCCCGGGCTGTGGTGGCGGCTGGGAGGAACCAGTCGGCACAGGACAGGCAGGGAGCAGGCGGAGCATTCAGCCTCTCTTCAATACCGGCCTCCAGCACCTCCAGCTGCAGCAGGGTGGCCTTCACCTGGGGCCAGAGCGTAAAGGAGCTTTAGTTCACACAGCGTTAAATCTCTTTGGTTGCAAAGTGCAAGACACTTGAAGCAGGAGTGTTTGTTCACCTGATCCACGTAAACACAGTCAGGGCCCGGAGAGCCCAGAGCCTGTGAGGCGCAGCCCCCAGCCTCCAGCAGCACACACTGCATGAAGTGCCTCTGAGGTGGAGAGGAGCAGACACACAAAGAGGCATGTGATGTGCACAATGAAACTGAACACAGACATCATTCTCCTCAGGTTTGATTCCTTGACAACACACTAAACACAGAGGAACAACCAAAGCCCGGCTCCTCACCAGCCCCACTATGAGGAGGAAGTGTCGTCCTTGTGGTTGGCTGAAGCCCGGAGCCGTGCCCCCGCCGCTGGATCTCTGCTGGGGAAACACCTCCCTCCAGATGACCAGCTGCCCCACGCGCTGCTCAGAGGCCAGCGGCAGCAGGCAGTAGTGCTGACAGTACAGGCACACGTCCAGCAGGTCCTCTTTGGGCAGATGGTTGGCGATCAGGTAGGACTGAGAGGGGGGGGAGGTAGGGACAAATTAAAACCTGTTATGTGAGTCAAAGAAGCAATTACAGGGTATTTTGCAGGTTTCAACAAGGGGAAGTAGAGAATGACCCTTGATTTGACAGATTATCTCAAGTCCAACACAGTCTGCTGCTCTCTGTCCTCCTCCTCTTCCACTCGATCAATATTTAAACAGATTAATCAGGTTGATGATTTGTCACTGAGTCAGAGGACAGGGCTCCTCGTGTTATCTGGTGTGAAAGGTCATCTTCTGCACACAGTTACTGGAGCTGCAGGGTTGACATCGAATCTGTCTAGACGGTGGTGAACCACCAGGGGAGGATGTAGATATTGTAAGACCTGCCGCCGGCACTGGAGTGTGTGAGCCTCTGTTTCGACTGTGACACCCACCTTGTAAAACAGACAGGATCCCAGAATAACATACAGACGCCTCAGGCCGAAAAAGTCCTCTGACTGCAGGAAGAACACAGAAATAAATAAGATAAGAGGAACACAAAGCACAATAACATGATCATAACTTAACTTGCAGCAACAACAACACCTCTGCAGTTAGTTACACACGTTTTTTACAGTCTCACCATTTCACCGAAATCAGAAGACTCAAAATCTGAAAGAACAGTGTCCACCTCCATCTGTGAAAAGAAGAGAATCAAATATAAAGATAAGTAAAACTGGGAATAGATGTAACTCGTCTCACTGTCCAGTTTTTTCTATGAACAATTTCTTTCAGTGTTATCTACAGTTTTGCCTCCTGCAGTAACCAAATATTTTTTGGGGGATCATAAAAAAATTTCAGAATACATTGTGGGTCATTTTTAGCAGTGGACACAAGAGGGCACCAACGCTACAGTCGAGGTAACAACTTGAAATACTTAGAAAGGTTATCATTAATACTTTTTCTGTATTTCACTGCAGCTTCTCGTCAATATTAGAAATGCACCTTGATTTCCTGAGGCAGCGTGAGCCATCGGACCGCTGGCAGTCCGTCCAGGAAGAGCGTCCCTGAGACGTCGGGGGCCGGGGCCGAGGAGACGTCCGTCAGACGAGACGGCTGAATGAGCTGCTGGAAGAACAGGCAAAAGAAATGGTCCAACCTGGGAGCATGGTCCTCTTTACAGAAGGCCCTGTGGAGAACACAAAGACTAAGGATCATGATGACACACACAAAGAGGGGAAGAGAGACAATGTTTGTGTAGAATCCAGCTGGAAATTTGATTTGTTGTGGTAGAACACACACTGTTCTTAGTCCTGTAAGTTTTGCAATAAGCATAAAAAAAGACAAATATTGTGTTTCAGCCGTGTGTCTCAGCAGGAGTGGGAGGAAAGGACGAACCTGTCCAAAGAGCCGTACATCACTTTTAGTGTCCGGACCACGTCTCCCACCACCGTCTGCAGATACAGCAGCGGAACCCTGGAGGGACACGGAAAGATGTCAAAAACACAAACCTTGGAAACACTTTTCAGCCTGAGAAGAACCACAACTCATCAAATGTCTGGACAAACAGACTGGAAAATATCTTTTTTTATAAAACGACAAACTGATGACTCTTTACAATCGATTTTACACATTCAATTTCTTTAGCAAAAGCCCCTCTCTGCATCTTTGCTGTTGATTTCTCAGAAAGACGCTGCCTCTCACAGTGTAATAGTGTGTTTGTGTGCTTGAGGCCGTCTCCCTCTACCTCTCAGCAGGCAGGCCAACGACCAGCAGGTTGTTGCTTTCCTTCCAGTAGCCCACATGGACCAGATGTTTCCCGAGATGGAGCGACGAACTAAGGAGAAGAAAGAGAAAACAGAGTCAAGTAGATCAAGATTACAAAGTGACTTATAGAATATAAAGAGGGGATTTTTAAGACATGATGTTAGTTTTGTCCCTGCGGCTTCCCATACCTGATGATCCTCCCTCCAGTCACATTCTCCAGCATGTCACACAGGGTGAGGAAGATCCCCCTGACTCCTTTCAGCTGAGTGGAGGCCTCAGACACCGGGTACTGGTACAAGATCTCCTCCTGCAGACACACACACACACACACACACACACACACACACACACACACACACACACACACACCACAGACACACACAAAGAATATCTGGTTTAAGTCAAGAAAGTGATATGTGCAGCCGAGAGAGAAAACTCTGATGAATGATGAGCAGAGTCATATTCAAATAAAATGTGAAATATCTGCTGTTGGATGCTGAAGTCTCTTCTGAAATCCTGACAGTGAAGAAGAATGAATGGATGGATGAGCTGCTGAAAGTTTGTTCTGTCAATGTGGTTTATATTCAGTCTGCGGTCAAACCCATCTTGTCTTTTCCACAAAGAAAAAAACTAAGTCATTTAAAGGATGAACATCCAGAGAAAAGAAAAGAAGATTCAGCAAATGCAGAATCAAAAAAAAACACTATGGGAAACTCTTTTTGGAAACTGCTGAGCAGAGAACTGTTTCATTGCTGTTTGTGTTCTGCTGAATAGATTTTATTGAAACTTAGTGGAAGGACGCGGCCACAGAATAACTCATTAACTTTTAGAGCAGATTTCATTAAGAGCAAGGATTTTGTTTTCATCCACTTTCTTTAACATTGGTCGTTTTTTCCACATTTTGTGAATTTCTCAGCAAATCATGCAGATAATGAAAGAGATTTGAATCAATACAAGTATTTTAGTACGATTACAAATATGCGATTTACCTTTACACAGTGCGTCTGCAAATTTCACTTTTGCAGTTTAAGTTTCATACTTTGTCATTTGATATTTTCAGATAAATAAACGTTGGTTTGTTCCTTTCAGATCTCAATGAAATATCAATGTTATATGGTGATAAAGTTGCCTTAGTGGAGGTTTACATTCTCTGAGTGCAAAATTATAATCACGATTATATTGGTATTCATCCCTTGGTGTATTATGAACAATTATTTCTCTTTTGTGTTCAGTTTTTAAGTCTCTACTGGACAAACTGTTGCAGAAAACGACTTTGAGCGTATTGTTGTGATATTAGTATTCCTCCCCGCACACCGGCAGCCTTGAAGGATACAGGACCAATGAGAGCTGAGCTGCTGAGAGGGTCAGAGCACAGAGCGGTGGGTGAGGGGATAAAAACCTTGAAAGAGCCGAATCTCACAGCCCTGGCAACCACAACAAATACACAAAGCAGCTGCCTAGGGAAGAAATTCACCTCAGGGTCAAACCGGCGCAGGGAGTCTGCTTAAAGTATGTGAGCGCTGCTGAGGAACAACCAACAGTAAAAATTCTTAAGCTACATTTCCTCAGTACATGCAGAAAACACAACAAGTAATCCTGCATCGCCAAATCCTCACACTGTTAAAACCTTTAAAATACCACCACACAACAACCCCTCAGGTTTCTGCTACCCTGAAATCAAAGGACTAAAAAAAATCAAAGTTTGGCGACTTCTCGCACGACACTGTCATTTAGAAAATCAACCGCCGGCTGATGTGGCTCCAGACAACCCGTACTTTACATGGCCACCGCCGTTAGGGTCAGGAGAGAGTAAAGAAATAAGTCTGGCTTGCAAATACATGAAAAGCAACGTCAGAGCCATGAAGTAAAACCACAAAAAAAACACAAACGTGCCAAAAGCCTTCCGCAGGGAAAATGGGATTATAGTGTAGAGGGTGTCGGTCAGCATGCGAGTGTCGTTTGCTTCTCAGAGCAGGAAAACACACATTCTGGCATTAAAACTTTACTACGAGGCAAATTAAGTCCCATCATGGGATATAAAACACTGCCCTTTTACAATGATCCAATTTAAAACACAGGAAATGTGTTATTTTGTTTATAGAAGTCAGTAATAAGAGCCTGAGTGGATTCGCCCCGTAGAGAATGACAGTTTGCAGCATTAAGACGACGGGTCATTTATTGACAGGAGCTGTGCTTATAGAGCAGGGCTCCTCCACTTCTCTTGTTTCTCTCCCCTCTCTCTCTCTCTCTCTCTCTCTCTCTCTCTCTCTCTGCTTCCTGTCAGCAGCAGCCACAGGAGTTGGACGTCTTCCAGACCAGTAGTTTTCGGAAGAGTCTGAAATTCTGAGAAAGCTTCTCGCTCCTGGACGCTGGGTTTCTGACACAGCTACGATCATTTTTAACACTCAATCATCAGGATGCACTTTGTGGGAGTATAGATGATAAAAGTGGTGTTTAAGGTGAGATTCAGTGTTTAAAGTGCAGAGTCATGGTTTCCTTTTGAACAGGTTTCACCAAACCAATCTACTTTCCAAAGGGATGGTACACAATTTGTGGAACCAAGGATTTCAACAACAGCCTTCATGTCTTCATTCACTATTTTCCTCTTTCACAAAACAGACAATGTGCGTTTTATAGAAACTGACCTCGTCCTGTGGTGAGGCCGAGTCCAGTTTGAGCGACAGGTACATGACGATGTGCGGGATGTGTCCGATCGACATCTGGAGCTCTGCCGTGTCCTCGCCCCACAGCAGACGCACCAGCTGGCTGACCGGGGGGGAGCACTTCGTCTTACGGGCGGACAAAGCGTCTCCAGTGTGTCCGCCGTCCACCGGAGCCACCGTCTCCATGGTCAACCTCACCTGGGGGGGGGGAGAACACAGGGAGAAGAGGCAGAGTTTGAAAATTCAGTTGTGGAAAAGAAGCAGAAAATTAGATCAGGAAATGGGGAACATAACAAAGGAAAGTAAACATGTTATGGCTCCACATGATGATACTTGGCGAGGGATTGTAACCGTGCATGTGTGTCTGTTCTGAAAATAGAGGTGTGTGCTTCCTGAAGGAGAAAAGGGTTCAGTCATTAAAGTAGAAGGCAGGATGGAGATTGTCAGAGAGAAAGTGACACCGACATCCAGGGCCAACCACAACATAACAAAAACCATTGATCTGTGTGTGTCTGTGTGTGTATGTGTGTGTTTGTGTGTGTGACTAAAATTGAAACCAGACCACTGCAAACCCAGGAAACAGTGGCAAGGCAACAGACGGCCATCTTCTCTGGTGTGTGCAGGATTCCTCTTTTCTATTTCAGTTTTCTTTTTTATACTTTCCATTCCCCAGTGCTTTATTTCACATTGTCATTCCGAGCGAGTCGCCGTGGAAACAGAAACAGAGCACGAGCACGCACACACCCGTGCAGTCAAGATGACAGCTCTGTGGCGTCTATGTTTGAATAACAACATCATCATTCATTCATGGATTTTGATGCATATTTCATCCCCAATTAATGACTCACTATGTCATAATTTCTACTTCTACTTTAGTAATCATATATTTTTCTGTCTGGGCTTCATTAACGATGAATCAGCTGCCAGCAAAACAAACACAACCACAAAAACAATTTTCTTAGCTTCTCCTGGTTAGAGTTAATGTGAGCTGGTGGTTAATTACTGAACACTTTGACTGTAAAGCAGCTGTGAAACAGAGGGATTATTCCCTAAAGGCAACACAGTTGGTTTAAAGACTTTTCTCCCTCTGGAGGTATTTGGAAGAAAAGCTGAAAGACGGTTGGAGGTTCTGGTGGGATTCAAACCTCAAACCACCGGGGGATCCAGTTGGGAGTTTTAACCGCTCCATCTCTACTGGACACGCCCCGACAATATTTTGGTGTTCGACTGAAACACTGCACGGCTGCTTACATCGTTTTACTCAGGAAAAACCACTGAAAGAGATAAATGAGGTGGTCAGAACCTACAGAAAGGTAAAGTGTGGAGTTTCCATCCTGCACCATATGGTGACTGTCTGCCCAATAAGTCAAAGAAAAAGAAAAATTATCCTGTTCCCTGGTTGAAAAGGTCCAAACTCTACTTTTCACTTCCAGAACTCTCCGGGGTCTGACCACAGGCCACCCGTCTTCCAGCAGGCGCCTCCCTCTGGGCTCCGGGCCGGTTGAGACAATCTGAGGGATGTTATTAAAGAAGAGCCGAGTGCTGGTGGAGCTCCGGGTGATGCACCTTTCAACTCCCAGTCAGAGAGCGAGGTGAGAGCACAGGCAACAGTTTTAAAGACACTGCATCATCCTTCCTGTAGGATCTAATGAAGGAGGCAGCGAATAGCTTTGATGGAACCAAGCAGAGGTCATCACTGTCAGAGAGGGAAAACTTTCTAAAAGGCAAACTCAAAATTTTGGGGGATATAATTGGATAAAGAGGCCGAGTGATACTAACTGCAGCAAAGACTCTCTCTCTCATCATAAATAATAAGGATGTGGTCAGACTGGAGTGAGCGCTCACTGAAATTCCAGTCTGCTGATGTCAGTCATTTAGCCGTCGCTCATGGAGGGACACACACACACACACACACACACAAAGTAGTGTAGTTAGCAAAAGGGCACGGTAGACTGCATTTATACTAATATTTGCTCCCCCATAATAAGTACTGTCTATGTTGGATGGCACACACCCTCCCACCCACACACACACACACAGAGAACACAATCATTCTGTCAGCAATACAACTCTATTTCAAGTTTTCCTCAGAGTCATCGTGGTGCCTCAGAAAAAAACTCGTATTTTTTCCACAGAAATCTCCCTCGCTCGTTCCCCACGATATAATTTAGTTTCCGAACTACATCTTCTAATCAGCTCAGCTCTCCATCCCGCAACAGCTTCCTGTGGCACCGAAGAAAAAAAAAGGAGTAACGCCACAGTCCCGTCTCTCCGCTGTGCTCCCCATCAACCCGGCACACACACTCTGTTATTTGCAAATTCCTACTTTTTTGATGGTCGGCTTTTTGGTGCAAACGCATGATTGAGGCCCCGTTTTGTGTGTGCAACCGATCAAAGCGTAATTTCTCAGTAATTGTGGGTTTTTGTAATGTTGAATGGAATCGGGTTCTGCTCTCTGTACACAATTCAGCATCTCAGAGTAACCAGAGTGATTTAGAGTAGATTTGTGTCTATATTTACTGTGTGGGTTTGTTGTTTGTGTCTGGTCAGGATTTTAAAGATCTACGTTCCACCTTAAAGATTGAACAGGCTAATCCCTGGCTCTCCACACTGACTGCGGGCAAACAAAGCCTGCTCCAGTCCAATGTGACTGGTTTCCAGCCCCGCCTACCTCGTCCCTTGCCTACAGATTCTGCACATTCACTTGTAGAGACTGTTTATAGAGATTCAAGGTCGACTCTAACCTGTGTTGGCCCCGGGATGCAGGACAGAACCCGCTCAATGTTTTCAGACGTCACGTCCACATCGTCCACCGCTACAAGCACGTCACCTGGAAACAGACAATCATCAGTCGCAGACCTGGAGCAAACACCAAATTACATAATACTCAGTATGAGACGATGTTGTTAGTGTGCGTGTTTAACCAGTTTGTGATGTGAGAACAGGGAAAACCACAGAGGAAGAAAATACATCGATCTGAGAGGAGCTTTGGGAGGTTTCCACGGTAACAGCATTGTGTCTCATTCTTATGTAAAAATCTGTAACTTCTCCAAAACCCAAACTTTGCCCAAAACCCAAACTCAAGCAGTATATATTGTATTATATGTTTTGCATTTATTTGACAGTCGGTAGTTGACTCAAATAATAATAAGCTTTTTGTACAGTTCTTAAGAAAGGTTTTTTTAGGGTTAGTTACAAAGATAACTACAAAATAAAGTCAATTTAAATCCAGAGTTTGTGGGATGAGAAGCAGAACATGCTCTGTAGAGAGCTTCACCTGCTTGTGAGCAGGGAGGCACATCCCAGTAACGGCGCTATTCCAGGTATTTAACGACTCTAATTGTTTGAGTGTGGAGCTGCGCTGGACGAAGCGTCTCTAAACAGGAACTCATGTGGGTAATCACACGTGGTGAAGCACGACTGGCATTCCTGTGTCTGCTGGTTAAGAAACTGGCCGATGATTAGACCAGATAGAAGAAAAAACCCGTCACAGCCGCCCAGCTTTGTTTCAAACACACAGATTAACGTGTGTACAGAGCCAGACCTGCACTGGGGCTGTCTCCTCCACACAGCTTCACAAATACTGAAACACAGATGCTGCTCAGAGGCGGCCAAGAAGAGAAGTAGCTATTAAACGTCCCACACATATATTTAACTGGAACTGATTGTGGTTTTAAAACACAAAATGAAATCTGAAACTATTATACGATCTATGATTTGTATTACATTCATGGGTTGAACACACCAAAAAGATACGCACACATGAGAAAGTTCTTTTTATATATTCCTTGAGAATAATAACTAATCTTACCAGTTGACCTACTTCCCAAACCCTTATCTTAACTTCAACTTTAACTTAAAACATGTCTTCACCTTAAAAAATGTTTTATTTACAGTATGGGGATTTGATTTTTCCACATCAGAAAGAAAAGTCCAACATAATTTGATTTAGGTCCCCACAAAATAAGTTTGGTCCACACACACACAGACACACACAGACACACACACACTTCCAGCTTCGTTGGCGTGCAGGGTAATAACTGCAGCTCGTGCTTTGGCAGTGCATGTGTGTGGTGTGGAGATGAATGAGTTCAGTGCTGGTTCATGACTGTGGATTTAACTGCGGCCTTTTCCGGGCTCTTAATAACTTAAACTTCTATTTCAGAATGGAGAATTTCTAGTATTAGCTATTTTTAATTCTAATAAAAATGTCTCAGACACATTCCCACCTCTACTGGGCTGGGAACATGTCTCATCACACAAGCTGGAACTTTTCCATAGGTAAGAAAAGCTCTGAAACTCCACTGAACTCTAGTTCTAGTAGTTTTCTATGAGCCAACTGTTTGAATAACACTCTTACCGATTAGGATCTGGCCACATTTGATGGCAGGGCTGTTTGGTGTTAATCCATGAACAGTCAGTCTTTCTTCCCCTCTGGAAACACCAGGGTCTCTGCTCCACGAAGGACGATGCACCACCCCCAGCAGAGCCTCCAGCAGGCCTCCGCTGACGGAGAGAGGTGTGGATACACCTCCCAGACGTTTGGGGTTGAGGTAGACACACACTTCCTTCAGCTGCTGCGGCTGGACGGTCACGCCAGGCCTCGGGCCCGGCTGGTTCTTCAGGATGGACGCCGGCTGGGACAGAGCCGAGCTGTCTGTCTTCCCTCCTCTGCGCTGGGAAGGCCGACGTTTTCTCCTCAGGATCCGGGCCAGCCTCTTGAGAGCGGGCTCGCCTTTTGCCCGAGAACCTCCCCGCTGCTCCTGGTCCTGCTCCGTGATGACCTCCGCTTCCTTCTCGCTGAAGCGGACGTGATTGGTGGACACACCTCCTTGGCTGGCGTCGGCCTGGGCCAGGGCGGCCTCCTCCTCGCCCTCGCTCAGCTCCAGGTAGAAGAGCTCGCCGTTCTTCTGGATGTCGTCCAGCCACTCGGGCTCCAGGTCACTGACAGGAAACAAACAGGAAGTGTTAAGACATGAGGAGAAGCCACTTTGAGTAGAAGACATGAGAGGTGAAGGACCAGGTATTATTTAAAACTGTATATGATCTGTTTTTTGTGGGTGATCGTCACAATAAAAGGCTCCACGTCCTTGCCATTACCTCCCCAGTACTAATGCCAACAACAGGTTCCCAGATTGATGGAGGGAGATATTCCAGTTGTTTTCTTACTGTACTGGCTCAACACTAAAGGCTCCCATACGCTCAGACTGTAATCATGCGTGTAACCGAACTGGGTGGCAGATCTGTTCTCTCACTGGTTTCTCTTCTTTTAACCCTGTGGTGGGAAGCAGCAGCTCTCACGCGCCATCTATAACTTCCCTGGAGGATGGAAGGGGAAACCTGCAATTATTTATGAGCCTCCACCTCCCAGTTTGAGCTGTGGGAGATGGACGCTGGTGGGACGGGGAGACAAACCCAAGTACTGGTTTCTACTTAGACACGTTAATTTGTTACCACACGTCAGATTTAACCTGTTTGTTTTGATTGAAGGTAAAAAGATGGAGGTTTTACTCTGAGTGGTCGCAGCTGCTGTGACTCGACGCTGAGGAATCATGGTCGCTGTCCACTTCCGGGTTCGGGTCACACGGAACCGGGCCGTGCCGAACATTCGCCATTTGTGTTGTTGTTGTTGTTGTTTTAAAGAGCGACGTTTTATCTCCATGACAAACTTTTATCCGGACGCTCCGCCGCCATGTTGGGAGCGGGAGGGACTCGAGTGTCATGTGACGCAGCGACGCCTGCTCTGATTGGCGGACGCCGCGGTTGCCCCGGACAACGGAGAAGCTCTCGAGCGAGCAACTTTTGCAGCGTGAAGTGACAACACGTTAAATAATGCAACAAATACACAAAACACCACAGAAATACCACTAATACCGTTATTGCACATACTAATCAATATAGTGTTGATATTATACTTTTATTTACTTCATTTATTCGTATCCGGCGCTGTTAAAGTATTGCAAACACACATAAACATATAAATAAAGTTAAATAATAAATAAAAATGATAAATAATAATAAATGTGTGCATCTGTTATCTCTTTTTAAAATTGCACGATTATTATTGTTTCATTTATCGACCCCTCTCCCTTCCTCCACCTCCCATGCACGAGGCTTTTATTTTGTAATCCCCTCCGGTATTCAGGTTAAACTTCTTACTCAAACATAAGCTCACAACTTTATTAGTTTGTTTAAAAGAAGAAAAGAAGTTTGTGGACGACATCTCCATCATTGATTTTAATTTGTTCCCAGTTTTCCGGTGTAAATGTTTGTATTAATAAAATAAATAGATTAATTAATTAATTAAACATTGCTATTGGTATACATATATAATACAATGGGGACGTACTGACTGACCTGTAAAGGAGCACACTGCGTATGGAGTCGAAGTCCTCCAAGTTGTTAGAGAATGAGCCTCCATCTATAGAAATGTTGAACATCATTTGTGTTTCATGTTGTCGAGGCACAAAAACAACATTTCTCCGTTAAACTAACTCATGGAGCCGCGATTTAAAAGTCCAATGGTAGAAAACCTTCTCCAACAAGATCCCAGTGGGAACTCCTCTCCTGGACCAGTGAGCTGCTGCAGCATGCAGGCTGATCTGAGTCTGCACCTCACAGAGAAATGAACTAATAATCCTCCTCCTCCTTCTTCTTCTTCTTCTTCTCCTTCTCTCTGAGGCTCTGAGTGTTTCTCCAGGACCAGCAGAGAGGAATTTGTCCCAGTGGTTTTCTTGGCAGGTGGAGGAAGAACCCGCCCACTGGGCAACCAACAGAAAGTTCAGAGGACAAGCCCACATTACAAAAAACACATCACATAAAAAACAGTGTAGTACTCAAGAGTGTGTGTGTGTGTGTGTGTGCGTATGTTGGGGTACTGGTACTACACCACGTGTATCCCTGGCAATAATCCTTTCAAATAAAAGCCCACACTCATATTTCCACTCATGGAAAATACTTAGTGATAAACTTTACACTCAATATCCCTGCTGGAAAGAAACATGTCTGGGCATCTAAATACGATCATAAAAACAGGTTTGAGATAAAAGTGATGGGAAAAATATTATATCTTTAATATAAAAAAAGAGATAAATCAAGAGTAAAAGTTCCTCTATACCATAAAGGGTATAATTACATTTCTCAGGACAGTAATGACATGAAATAGTTACATATGTTTATTGAAATCATAATGAGTCCTACTTTATTAAAATCATTGGATATTATTAACAATATTCATCCTGTTTGGGCAAAGTGCTATACATTCAACTGTACATACTCACACTACACATATTTTCTTTCAGACTAATCTTTTTAATACATTTATATTTTCCTCTTTTTAAATGTCCTTATATTGAACTACAGTACTTCTACTCTACAGAATTTACTCCAGTAGCAATATTATAATAATAACGTTGCTAATTTCCCTAATATGATAACAGCTGAAATAGTTTACACAGAATCCTTGTCATTTAGAGTTATGTAGACATATTTGATATTCACATAGAGGCACTATCACTCGGATCATACTCCCCCCCCTCAAAGTCTCCAGCGGAAACTATGAACGGTCATCAAAAGCGAAGTACTTGGGATTAGATCCCAAGTACTTCGCCCGCTTCGCGCTCAAGGAGGAGTATCACCATCTCTTCATCGTGATCAGCGAGACCGAACTTTGTAAGAACACATTTCTCAGAGCGAGTACTATAGAAATGATCCCTGAAAGTATAGTCTTGACGTTTTCTACACCAAAGTCTGAGTACTAGAGGGAGGATCCCCACCTTCTCTGTCATGGTGCAGACGGATCCACGTGTACAACACGAGTATTTACTGTATCTACTTCATCAGGACTCACACATTACGGATGGAACTGATGATGTATCATTATGATATGCATTTATTAGAAAATAGAAGTTTGTAAAGTTGTGTATTTTTCCTTTAATTTTACTATTTATATATTGAATAAATATCAACACGTGGTATGGAGCAAATACAAAACACATCCTGGATTAAACAGCGATCTATGGAATCAATTTACAATATAAAGACGTATTAAGTGTAAAAACATATAGAATTACGTTTATATCGGTTTACCCACAATGCTGCTCGGCACCACAGACCCGCCCACGTTCACTCTAATTGGCTGCTTTCATCCCAGGAGGCGGCGTGTTAGCTTCCTTTGCTAACCCCAGCTGAGGGCTAACTCGTGTTTTTAAACACAACACAACACACAACCTGCACAACATGAGTTCTCACAGAATGAACATGTCACAAAGTGCGTGATGAGCTTTGATGTGGATGTTGTCACGAAAGAGAAATCGATAAATCTATAGATTAACGTTAAGTAAAGCTAGCACGTGACGGGCAGCGGGTGCCCCACTTTTGAAACGTCCGGCTAGAAATGGCGCTATGCAATAGTTCCAGTTCAAACTACTGATCCATGATTTGAGATAATTGTTTTAGTTTTAATCCCAATGGTTGTTTGGATGTGAGAAAAACTAAGATTGTATATACAAAACTTATGAAGAATTATTTCAAATACAAATACTTCCTTACTCCTTTGAACTTATCTTATAAAACACAGTCCTGTGTGTTTCCAGGGGGAAACTTTCACTCCTGTTAAATTCATTTCAAACTTGATAAAGCTTATTTGAAAAGCAAACACCTCCAATGTCCCCACCACGAAGATAAATCAAATATTACACTTAAAATAGAGACAAAGAACAGGGATAGAACTTATAAAACACCAATATACGTGCACTATTATAATAATATGGATATATACAGTCGGAACATTAACATCTTCTGAAGGTTTTTGGAGTTTCACAAGTTTCCCTTCTGGTCTAAAGCATCAAACCATAATCAGAGAAACAGCTGCAGTGAGAATAAAGACAAACTCCCTGACTCTGTTTTTTAATCTTCTGTTATTTTAGTTTTGGAGACAGTTAATTGTGACAAGGTCTACGTCCTGGGTGGCCTCCTGGATGAAAGCATTGAGAAGGTATTATAAACAAAGATATGTTATAGCTTATTATACACGTTGTTGTTTATGTAATAATATCACTGCAGCTAGTTGAGACTATTGTCCTATACGTTATAAATGTTCGGTGTGCTTCTGGTTGTGTTGATTATTGTTTCCCTCATCGGCAGAAGTGAATCAAGGGTGAGAGACGGTCTCTGAGCTGTTTGGACTTTCCAGTTAGATCCAGATCGAGGGACATGTCCTGGAATTTAATTTCACTTTCTTTATAAGTTTGTATAATCATGTGATTTTTAAAGGTGGTTTCCTTAGGACGCTGTTGGAGGTTTACTTGTTAACCTGGTCTCTCTCCGTTGACAGTATTCAACATTATTTTGTGTAAATAAACAAAGATTATAACTTGTTTAAATGCCACCACTAGTTACTTTACAACTTTTATTACCAGTTCCTTTTTAAAACAATTAAATATTCAAAGGCCGACGTGAGATTGAACACATGACATGACTCACATTTTACTTTTTAAACATTTTATTTTGTGAATGAGAAGTTTCAGTAAACTGGTTCTTTCCAATGAAAGATCTAGGGCAACTTGTTATTAGGGAAAGTTTCAAAATTAGAGTTATACTTATATCCACAGTCAGATTCTTTATACACTCAAACATAAATTGTTTCCATTACAGAATCAGTGTTATTTTGAAAATATGTATAAAAAGTAGGAATTCAATACAAATTCTAAAATAGAAAACACAAAGAAACAAAAACAAAAGACACCAGAGCAGAGATATAAAACAAAGAGGTTAGATATTGTGTTATGTATCGTTCTTTAAAGTAAAAAGAGCGTGGCTCATTGCTGCAGGGGGGAGGGAGGAGGAGAAGCAACAGTTGGGTTGTTAAACTCGATTCTTGGCTCCTGCCTGCTGATGCAGCTGTTTCTCCAGGACGTACTTGATCAGCTTCTTCACCCAGGCGGACCGAGGGTTCAGACAAACCTTCTCGCCGCTCGCCAGCCCGGCTCTGAGCACAGACATTCATCACAATGAGAGAGGAGACATTTTGAACACCAACACACTGGTTGTTTTAGATTTTGATGTTGTTATCCCAGCAAACAATCGTCTAAATGCTCAGTGTGAACATTATCATTCAATAAGACGCATCATATTTCACAGTTATTAAAGCTGTAGATCGCTGCCTTTGCGATTCTGAGGAGCTCTGATATTTATAACAACACAATCCTAATCATGAACAATTAATTTTTTTATACATCAACTGTTCCATTATGAAGGGATCGATCCAGTGTTTGCACTCACATGACTTCAGTGTCGGGGCAGTGAGGTCCTTCAGGGACGAGCTTGATGCTCCGCAGGCTGTCCGGGGGGATGATCCTCGACTCCACCTCCACGCAGCGACAGTGGGAGTTGTAGTCCCGGCTGAGGGGGGGCATCCCTGTCGTCAACACACACACACACAGATTACACACGTGTCAGTTTAAGCATCTCTTTTTTTTGTGAATGAAAACAAAAGTAAAGACATTGCATTGGAAGGAAAAATAAAAAGATAGAGTCTCCGCTCTCAGAGTTTCTTCAGTATTTGTCTGAAATCCATCCTCATGATGCTGCACGGCTGCTGATTCAGGAATCCGACAAATGACGAGGCCACTTTCCTCTATGTGCGATTTCATAACAGTCACCATCCTCACGTTGTGACATCTTTATAATCGGTACTTCCTCATTTAATCATCACAATCATTGTGACTAGTAACAAGTTCTCTGTTCTTACTACAGGCTGGGACATGTGGCTGAGAGACGGGAAAACACAACACTACCAATACATCGCCTTATATACACAGTAAAGAACAATTTGCAAAGTCATTATCAAGCTCTGTAATCTAATTGAGGCTTGATACTTTATAATTTTACAATAAACTTTACTATAAAAAACTATGAATACAAAAAATAACACAAATACAACCAAATATATAGAAAATTATTCTGAACCAAAAGTCATGCAACAGTAACTTAATTTCGATGATGACATGTTCTTCATGTGAGACTCTGCAAACTGATTTTCAAATCAATAGAAATTTAAGCTAACATTTAAAAATCTTGCAAGTCAAATCTGAAACGAATGAATTCTCACATAGTGCACTTTTCTCTAAAGTTGCAAAAAAACACACAATAATAGATCAGGTGTGTGTCTGTGCAGCTCTTACCATCACTGAGAGCAAAGAGCGTCAGAGCTGTGAACACGATGCAGAGCTTCATCTTCTCAAACCTGATGCTCCAGTCCTCCACCACAGATAGATGTTGAGCAGCTGTTGTGACCGTTTCCACATCTGCACTGTGATATTTATGCACCCTGTGATCATGTGCTGCTGTGGAAGATTTCAGGGGCAGTGTGTGTCTCTTCTGTTTCACTCTGTTGTGTTCACGCGTGCAGCAGCAGGGTGTCATGGGATCTGTGGGTTCAGGGACCAACCACAGGCCAGACTGAGGTGCACAGATATTAGTCATAACAGAGGATCAGAGAGTTTCTGTCTGAATGTCCGACAGCTTTGTTTCTGCACGAGAACACATCACTGTATTCCCCCCCCCGCTGTGTAAAAGAGGAAACTGATCCAATGATCATCAGACCCAGTAAACAAGTAGAGTTTAGAACATGATGATGTGTTGACGATTATCCCCGGGGCCTCGTTCTGACCTTGTACATGCATTACAATACAGTTACTATGTTAAATACTTCACTAGTGTTCTATCACACAGTTCTCTTTATTTTCTCATCCTGGTTGATGTTAGTTTGTGGCTTGAACAATGTTTTTAACCGCCTGTTGGTCTTGGTCGCTTTATAATGATTCTGGAGTTTTAAAGCAACTACATACGGTTGTGGAGAAGAGATAAATTAATTTGATGTGTTCAAAGCAATTGTCTTCCAGTGAGATTTGCATTTTAACCTGTGAATCAGGAGCTCCAGATGAAGAGAAAGAAACATGACAGAACGAATCATGTTCCTATGACCCATTTGCTCTTAAAGTAAATCATACTGGTGGGTTACAATCTGCTTTTCAGCATCTTACAGCTCCCTGTTTCGGTTTTCAGGCCATTCAGCCAAACTGAATTCATTCAACCAGCAGACACTTAATGGTAGCAACCGGCTGGGGGAAAACTCTCAGGGGTGGAGACCAAAACAGAGCTAAAAAGTAAGTGACAGTAGTTGTACTAACATGATAAACGAAGAAAGAGTCATTTGTAGTTTTTATCAGACCGACTGTGAAGCAACAAGAAGCAGGCAACCTAACGAAAAGATCCAAATTCAAATTAACTCCAGAAAGCAAAAGAAACAACAGGGAGCAGAAGTGAAACACTGTCAACTGCAGCACGTGAACAAACTAAACAAAGGAAGTAGAGAAACAGTTTCTCTTCACGTATCATTATCATCTACAATGTTACAACTATCATCGTCTATTAGCTCTGATGTTGACATTGTTTAGCCTTTTATTTGCATTCGGTAACAGCTTTAACAAAGAATAGAGAGAAATTCCCTGGGTCATCATCTCAGGTTGAGAATAATCCGGCCTAAGATTTATTTGTGTTAACTTGTGTTAATGCACCAGGAGACATCATCTGACTTTTGAGACAACGAGACAAGCAACAGCATGAAGAAGCAGACGGAAAGAAACCACAGTCCAACTGCGGTGAAGACTCGATCACAGATTCAGGATGAGACACACGGCTCCCCCATGACTGATGTGTGTCCATCAGACGTGAGGTCATCATGACTCCACATGACGGTGAGAAGGGAGGGGGTGTGTTTTACAGATGAGTCCGCAAAATCATAATGCTTTCTGAAAATCCGAGGGGAATTTTATCGGGATTGAATAAAGTAATTATAGAAATAAAACATAGGACTAAATTATATCAGTACATCTTTCTCCAGACTGCACCTGTATGAGGGAGGAGGCAGCAGCAACACAACGATACCTTAAATAAAATAAAATCCAAATTTCAATGGTTAAATACAACATTTATTGATTTATTGCAGTTTTTAATTTAGAAGATTTAGATTTAGGAGAGTTTGCACTTTTTTTTCAACATCAAAGCTTCTAAATAAAGCTTTTGTCTTTTCATTAGTTTATTTCTATATGAAAATCTATCCACATCCATTATCTCTTGCACAGGACAATAACACTCTCTGTGCTCTGGGATTCTTAATTTGTTCAAACATTAACATTCCTGATCAGGGACTTGAGGTTTCCATTCGAACCAGCTCTTCAGCTCACGATGTTTCTAATCTGATCTCAAAACGTGAAGCCACTCGTAACATACTGCTCAAAATCCCTTGTTATACACAACTTGTACCTTCAGGCACGTGGCCCAGAATAAAAGGGAAATCACAGCATCGTCTCTGAGAACTTCTCTAACGGAGGCTTCTCGTGATTGAGCCGTTTCCCAACTCCTGTAATGCCCCTGTGGTCATGTGACGGGCCCCCAGTAACAGAATGACCCCCCTGGCCCATTCAGCCCTATAAGTGCATTCCGGTTCGTCCAAGACTTTTATCCTCATGAGAAATATCTATAGATAATACACTTAACATTCATTATGTTTGAAAATGTAAATAATTAATTAATAAAACCGTTCTATCACAATCTATATCCTAAACCCTGAAGCTCTACTGGCAAACATACAGAACACAGACACATTAACACCGCATGAGTAAGAGAAATATAAATGAAGCGACTATTAATTCCACCGAATTGTTCAACATGACTACATGAGGTTATATAATATTTATGTGTATCTGCAACAGCACTAATAGGACATCTAGTGGCCTGGTGTGGTAATACTGCATGACGTCAGGTTCACGCTCCAACTGTGTGATTGTAGATGCTTTGTTTTGGATTTGTATGTATTTTTCAATGGGGAGATCACATAGGAAATTTATTAAATTAAAAAATGAACATCATAATCATCATCATCAACATCATCACTGGTGGAAATAAATGATCATTATACCACCAATCAACATCATCATCTATGCAATGAACAATAATAATTATTATAACGTCTGCTCAACAGGACAAACAGGTTAAGGTTCAACCGAAAGCTTAACTGTAGCTAATTTAGTCCATAGGGTGTGTTCTCCTGAGAATTTGAATATGAGTGGAAATGAAACTGAAGGCAGAAAAGAAACTCACTCCGGTGTGCCTCAAACAGAAGAGCTACAGACTACTCACCAAAGAGTTTCCTGTGTTCAGACTTGAGGTTTAATTTGACGAATATCAATATCCCTTGTTCTTTGAAGCTAAAGGTCTGACGGACACAGAGAGGGAGAAGGTCAGGAGACACTTTCAGAATAGAAGACTTTCTGGGGGAGGTGACTGTTCCGCAATCCAAGCCGTCAGAGGTGATGTCTACAAAATCTGATTCAAGGACAAAGAAGGTGAGAAACCACTTTGTCTTTAAATTTGCTATTTGTTGAAAAAACTTTGCACTTTGAGCTGAAACGCAGGTGTTTTGTTGGGATGTGGGACTTTACAGACCAGGAAAGAGTTTTTCAGAAGAAGCTTCACATGTTCCCTTTACCTTTTGGAGAACGACATCTGACCATGAGCCAAACCAATTCCCCACAGAAACCTGATCAGCCATCGACCCTGGTGAGCTGAAAATAAACCTTTTGAAACCTCATCTGCTGCTGTGTTGTGCAAGAATGTATTAGACGTGATACTAGAAAATGGTGTGCCTTTCCGCATTCAATAAATGTGGTTATCAAAATACAATATTGACTATTACTAATAAAAATATGAATATGAAATATTGCATTTGTCATTCTGTTGGGCTGTGCAGCTCAGTTGCTGTTTCTCCGGCAGGACATTGCGTCGCTGTAATTGTCACATCATCTAGGAAAACATTGCTTTTAAACTCATGGGTTTCGTTCCTTTCTTCAGAAGTTAACAAAACCGAAGTTAACAAAACCCAAACCAGACATTCTGAACTTACCATTTCCTGAACTGGTTGACTGTTTGGATGAAGTCTTACACCTGATTGGCTTGAAACGCACAAAAGTGACGCTAACAACCTCAACAACCCCAAATCCTTGTGTGCTCCTGTCTGGTCCCCGTTGTCACGTAGATGAGGTGAAGCAGGCCCTGATCCCCGCTCTGTCCTGCCTGACATCTGACACGCTAGTTCTAGACGGACCAGGGGCTAAGCAGTACTTCCAGGCAGATAGAAAAATATGCAAAGATCTCATACAGAGTTCCTTTCAGGTCCTTATCAAGGAACATCCAGGTGTGAACTCCCCAGATGTGAGGATCAGTAGCCCAGTCCCCAGCTTCATGTCCAGGCCTTCAGATGAAAGATCTTGCCTCACCCCCGTCAAGAACATTGCAGGCAACAAAACAAACCTGCAGGTTAAGTTTGGCAAGTTGGAGGATCAACAGGTTTGCCGATTTTATTCCATTCTACTTTACCTCAGCTTTTAAAGCAGCAATGCAGCACTGCATGATGTTTCCTCTTCTTTCCACAGGTGAACGTGTTGGTGGTTCCCATGCTCAACAAAAAGCTGACTTCAACTAAAATGGGAAATAATCTGTTGACTAAAGCAGGGAACACAATGCAGTCAAACTTTGAAGCAGCTGCTGCAAATTGTACCTTCAACCCTGGAGATGTTCTGCAGGTCGCTGGGCCTCCATCTCTTGGCTGCCACAAGATCTTCTTCATTGAGTGTTTGCCCTGGGATGGAGTCAGAGGGCGGAGTGAGCAGGTAAGAACTTGTAGAATACAAAATAACTTTATCGGTTAGGGATAAAGATGGGAGCAAATTCAACATCCACGAGTCAAGGGCAGTGAAGTGGATGGAGGGGAAAAAGGTAAGACCTAAAACGATTGACAGAAACTCAGAAATCCAAAGAGAATGACATTTGTGAATTTACAGCCAGCGGGAAAAAAAGGTTACGAATAGATGTGAGAAAATGGTAAAATAAACAAGACGTGATGTGGACAGAGAAATGGTTCTTACCCTGATCTACAAAAACTGATCAACCCTTTTTTGTCCCAGGCTCTGAGAAATGGTCTGAAGAGATGTTTGGACCTCTGTGAGCAGCAGGGATTGAGTTCAGTTGCCTTTCCAATGATTGGACCTGGAAAAGTGTTAGGTTACCCACTCTTTGCTGCCATTGAAGCTCTGACTGAGAGCATTTACCAGTTTGGATCATCGGGAGTCATCGGTTCACTCTCCAACATCTATGTCGTCATTAAACCTGATTATCCGGACTCTGAGGTACTGACTATTGACACTTCGACCACTGTTAGTTAGACACGTGCATGTTTTACTGCTAAGGAAGTGTTTCATATCAGCGTTTTTATTTACAGTGCTACCATGCTGTCTACAGATCACTCATCTCAAATATGAACCTGGGAGGTCAAGGTAAACTCAACAGCTAATATCTGGAGGACAAAACATGACTTAAGTACAAATAAATAAATACAGAAATAAGTGTCTTAAATTCATTTATACATTTATTAATTTCTGTATTTCTGAGTCCATATGTAAATGAGGTTGGAGGTCGTGTCCTCAGTCTCGAGCAGGTCTTGTCAACTGAGTGATCCAGTAAGCTGCAATCTATTCCTAGGGAATCCCCCCCCCCACACACACACACACTCACTCACTCAGAGAGTCACACAAAGTGAGATCAGAGATTCTTACTGTGAAGCAGCCGGTCAGTGACTTTGTAGAAGTAAAGTGAAACACAGAGTTGGTCTCAGCTGCTCAGTGATCAGCTGCTGTGTGATCATAGAACAGGCTGCAGCTGGTTTCCTCTTCCACACTGACCTGCTCTCACTGGAATTAATAAACACTCATCACTAGTTATCAGGACCTGATCAGTACATGAAGTCACTTAGTGTTTGTTAATTCACGTTTAGTCCTCCATACTAATACAGCAAGGAAAACCATTAACTTAAATCAGCATCAGCTATTATGTAAAATTCCAAACAAATATGAATTGTGTCGTTTTATCTACTGTCAGTAATCTTCAGCTCTCCCACTCTGATGGTCGTACCTGGGGTCAGACTACACGTGGTGCTCGGTGACATCACTCATGAGACTACAGACGTGATTGTGAACTCGACCAACTTCGAACATCTTGAGTGTAAGTGAGAGCTGCTGATGCGTCCAGACGCTGGAGGGACCAGGAAGGAGCTGTTATTTTTCATTTTTAGCCTCTTAACATTAAGTGTCTTTTCGTGGGTCCACTGCTTTCGCACTGACATAAATATTTTAATGATTTATCAGATAGATTGTCATGACATTTTGTGCAGTTATTCTCTTCCTGAAAACGAATTTTAAATACTTACTCTTCAACATTAAGTACAATTTCACAAATGCATCTACAGAACCAAGGCATTTGGTGGAGGTATATGTACCAACATCAGGGTTTTGAAATATTCTTCTACACAGGAAATTATTTTTAGATTTTTGAAATTTTGACTCTATTCCAAAGATGCAAAATAAAAACAAATCACCTGATTAAATTAAAAAAATTGGACTAAAGTCAAAAAGCGAAATTAGAAAAATATATGTTACTCCGCTTGTGACTTTTCCTGTGTCACTATGAGATTTGCTGCAATGATCATTTGTTGTTCTGCTCATAATCATGTTCCCAAGAGGATAAATTAAAAAAAGTGTGGCAACATCACTTTTAAATTTAAACTAAAAAATCGGTCCGCTGCCCTGTTTTATGACCAGAAACTTGCACAACCATGACTAGCCTGGTTTGTATTTGGTTAACAACATCTTGTCCTTGGCTTAGTGAGCACATTAGCATGGTTCCATTGGCATTTGGCTAATCAGCTTTACATGTTCACAGAGACGGTATTATGGCTATAGACACTTGTTCTATTATGATTATCTCTTCCTCAGATGGTGTTTGCAAAGCCATTCTAGCTGCAGCTGGACCAGCGGTGACGGCCCAAGTGAAAGCTGGTGAATAAAGATCCAGAAGTAATTTCCATGAAACATATATTTAATAGCTTCTAAATCATTTTTTGTGTTATGTGCAGCAAAAGTGAATAGAGGATCAATTTTCCAGACCGAGGGAGGATCATTAACTTGCAAAGCCATTTTACATGTAGATGGAAAAACTGACGCAGGCCTCATTGAGAGTCTGGTGCGTGACCTGATTCTACATTGTGAGTCCTCTGGATTCAGGTCTATCGCCATTCCTGCAATCTGTGCCGGTAAATATTGTGCCAGACAATAAAACAGTCTTATCTTTGGTTTAATTAAATGTTTTTAAACTGTGTCAGTTAACAACACACCTTTGTGCAGGACAAGGTGGGATGGATGCTGATGTCGTAGCACAGGCCATTCTCCGAGGAGTTAAAACTGCTGCATCGTCCACTCCCTTACGCTGCGTCACTGACATCCGACTTGTCATGATTGAGCACAAATTCTTCTTGCCCTTCGTAGAAGAGGCGTTGCAGGTGTTTTCCACTGATGTGGTCGACAGAGGTGAACTTTCAGAAACAGCCTTCTTCTATCATTCATTTCATTCTTGCAAAAAAATTCACGTTGACAAAAACTGCACTGGTTGGTGGAGGGATGCGAGCACAGGACGGTGATTCTAGTTTCATCATTGATTGATTTGATGTTGATTTTTGATCACACAGTGTCACTGCCTATTGAACAACCGAATCCACAAAGGTCTGGGACCGCCAACCCAAGTATCCTCAGTACCAGCTTCGACACTCAGCAGTCTGTCTTCTTGATCCAGGGTCTTTGTGGTAAGAACGTCTCAGATGCCAAGATGAAGCTGAAGCAACTGTATCAGGATCAGTGCTTGACTCATACCTTCACGGCTGAGGAGGTGGGAAGCCTCTCTGAGGACGACATAGTGTGTCTGCAGCAGCTGGTGTATATGGAGGGTCTGCAGATTCAGTCTGTCCAGGGCAACATGACTGTGAGCGGGTTAAAAGATGGGGTGAACATTGTGATGCAGATGATTAAAGAATCTCAGTTATGCAACCTCAGGAGACAGGTAAGAGTCAGGGAGGAGGAGAATTTGCACAGTCGTGTGGCCTGGTACATCGTGGGAAGTAGCAGCAACTGGGAGAGACTTCCCAAAACAGCCAATCACAGACTGGAACATAATAACCTAGCGGGAGGCATAATGGATGAACAGAGCAACCAGTGGACCGTGGATCTACAGAGGATGGAGGCCAGAGGACAAGTAACTGGAGAGATAAGAAAAATAAAACGACTTGAGAATCTGCAGGGTGAGAGGACACAACTTGTATTCAGCTAACCCTAATTCATGAAAGGGTTCTTTTGATTGAAAATCAAATATATACAATTGCTCTCTTTTTTTTCTTTTTCCAGGGTTCACATCCCCTCTGAACTGGGACAACATGGCTGCTGGGGAGGATACTGAAGTTGGTAACCCTTGCAGGAGTCGTCCGCAGAGTACAGATCAGTGGAGCAGGACTTCAGACGAACTGTTCCCAAGGGCAGGATAAAGGTAGATGGTTTCCACTGCAGCAGCTATATTACCTTTTACATCATGTACATTTATGTGTCTTGTAAAGTCATATAACCTTTAGGTATATATCTGTAAAATTTCAATTCATTCTTTAAATTGGAAGCACATTTTCTTCACAATTTTTGTATTTATTTGTTTGTTTTTAAAGATCGAGCGTGTGCAGAATGTCCACCTGCGTCGGGCCTATGAAGTGCAGAAGAAATGCATTTCTGATAAGAATGCACACGTCGGGAACCACAGTGGAAAAGGTTCTGTACCACGGGACGACTCAGGACAGCTGTGACTCCATCATGAAAACGGGCTTCAACCGGAGATTTGCTGGACAAAACGGTGCAGATCTTTTTGTACCTATTGCTTCAGCAGTGAAAACAATGTCACCGTCCAGAAATAATGCAACATAGACATTTATCTGATGACTGTCGTTGATTCTGTTATTGACAACATAGGTCAAACTTTAAATAAACGTTTAGAGAGCAAGTGACCCTATTTATAGATGTTTATACAGCATCACATAACTAATCGAAATCAAACATACTCGAAAAATAAAGAGAGGAGGTGTGGCCAGCCACTAGGGGGCAATCCAGATATTTGGGCTTCACTTTTAAGAAGCTGTCATTTCGTCCATTGTGTCCGTGCTATTGTTACAGCTTGAGATGTTTGTTGTAAAGTCCATGTTCTCTCTTATTCTCAGCAACTCACTATGGTGAAGGAACCTACTTTGCCGTAAATGCCAACTACTCAGCCTTGCCCACCTACGCCAAGCCAGCAGTCGATGGCTCACAGCGAATTTTCGTGGCTCGAGTCCTGACCGGCATCTACACTGTGGGCAGAAGTGACATGAAGGTGCCTCCTCCTCGTCACATCCTTCTGCCACATGACCGCTACGACAGCGTGGTGGATAGAATGGACAACCCCAGCATGCACGTTGTGTTCCATGACAACCAAGCGTACCCAGACTACCTCATCACCATCCTGGGCCCGCAACTGCAGGAGGAGGGGTAGGGCATGCCGGCGCACCTGTCCCTTTTTAAACTGCGGAGTCTCTTCCATTAAGCCAGTTCCAAACACTGTCAGCAGTGTTTGGAACTTGTCGTAATCACATAACTTGTTAATCAGCTGATATCTCTCCTCTGTTGCTTTTAATGTCTCGAGTCTCAGATCGATGAACCCCTCTGACAGCAGCAACCCCCTCAACAGCAATTGTAGCTTTGAGTTATGTCGGCATATGAGCCTTTTTCCATGTGTCCCTTTTGAAATCTGAGCCCCTGCCCCTCTAAAGGTCTCTGCACGGCCCTGTTCAGGTGACGGTGAGGGAAAGCTTATGTGTTTTGCACTTTAACTGTAGAATAATGATCAGGGTTTTTTGTTTTTTCATTTCTTCAGTGATGAATTATGATGAATGACTTGGAGTTTGTTTTTAAAGTTTCTATGCACTTTAGCAGTTTCTATGTGAATCTAAGCCTCAATAAAATATGTTAAATCACTGACGGTGAAGGAAAACACTACAACATGCATACCTGCACAGTCACTGGGAATGTAATGGAAAATCCACTGACTGGTGTCTCACTGCTGTGAACTCGACAAACAAGGTGTTTGCTCTTATTCTGTAAAGTTTTCTTCTGACTGCTACAGTGGACGAACACAGCAGATAGACACTGATGATGATTTCCTGTCTTTTTTTTCATTTTATGCTTCCTGAAACGCCTCTCTGTATAAGTACTGGCTTTTTTCAAATTTGGGGCAGTTCCACTTGGAGCACGTGCGCTTGTTGTGTAACCTCTGCAGAGCTTCTTAATAAAAATACTCAAAGGCAACTCCAGCCTGAGAATCTCATTATTTCAACTCTCAAGATGAATTTCCATCACATGAACATGTCACTAAACAACGTGGTCGCATGAAACGTTTCGTAAGATATCGCACTAAAAGTTAAGCCCCATTTTCGTAGAAAATCCTACGAAATGCTCCAAACAACCAGTGCACCTGCGCAGACCTATGCAGCGCTCTGATCAAGCAAGATGGCGGAGATTGCTGTATTCTAGGTGTAAAACGCTATATTTTAGCAATGTTTTTTAATAAAAATGTCTTTTGATGATATTTATGTCGAGATGTGTGTGTTTCAGTTTCAATATTTTCACTATTATGTGAGATTGCGACCGTGAACCTTGCATGCTTCTTAATGCTTTTTTAAGTGTCAGATTATATATATAATATAGTCAGATTTAGTTTTTTCTTACTAATAAAACAGTAAAATCTAGTTTTTTCAAGGTTTTGACCCTACTCAGTGGCGCCGCCTATAGTTTTGCATTGGGCTAAGGTAGTGGAGTTCAAGACCTTTCCAAAACAGTTCATACCATGTCTGTTGCATATTTAGTTTCCAATCTTTAAGCCATCAAAACTGACTCAGGTGCAAGGTTCAAAGGTCATCCCTGAGGAGCAGGAGCCATCCACAATTTTCTCACTGACAAAATGCCACTCCCGAGGTCAAGACCTTTACGATGATGTTGTTGATTTTGTTCTACGACAAAGTTTACATTTCATCTTGCTCCAAGCACAGGCCCTCGGGGTATACTTTCTCAGACCCCATTGAGCTCCAAGCTGGATCAAATCTGTCAAATCTGTTTTTAAGTGGTATTTAATGGCCAGATATGGTCAAAATATGTATGTTTGCTTTAACCACAATCATGTGATTCACGTTGGACCAAGTTAAAGAACATCTTTGTTCTCACACCCCAGCCTAAAACTGTTTGCCGTCCTCCTCTCTGGGAGGCGCTACAGGGTCCTCTGTTCCCGGACCAGCAGGTTCTGGAACAGCTTATTCCTGCGGCTGTTCCTCTGCTGTATCACCGTGGTGCAGACTTCATATGTATTTTTCATATTAGGGTTAGGGTTAGATGAATGTCTGCCATATTTTTTGTTTTCACAAAGAGAGAGAAGCACATAGGTCACATGTCCCCAGCCTTCTGACTCACAATTTAGTGCAATTCATACGAATTCTAGGGCATTACATTTAGTGGCATTTCCTACGAAATTTCTATGAGACCAGCCTGCAAAAAACCATACACAACCAGAACTTCTCTAACAGAGGCGTCTCGCGATTGAGCAGTTTCCCAACTCCTGTAATGCCCCTGTGGTCATGTGACAGGCCCCCAGTAAGTGCCCCTCGCTTGCTCCCACTGTTTACTGTTTGTTCCCTCGGGTCAAACCAACTTCCCCATGGCACATCCCCCTCAAACAAAATTACCCCCGTTCAGACCTATAAGTGCATTCCGGTTCGTCCAATACTTTTATCCTCATGAGAAATATCTATAGATAATACATTTCACATTCATTATGTTTGAAAATGTAAATAATAAATTAATAAAACCGTTCTATCACGATCTTTATTCTAAACCCTGAAGCTCTAGTGGAAATCATACAGAACACAGACACAATAACACCACATGAGTTAAATAAAAATAAATGAAGCGACTATTAATTCCACCGAATTGTTCAACATGACTACATGAGGTTATATAATATTTATATGTATCTGCAACAGCACTAGTAGGACATCTAGTGGCCTGGTGTGGTAATACTGCATGACGTCAGGTTCACGCTCCAACTGTGTGGTGGTATATCTTTGTTTTGGATTTGTATGTATTTTTCAATGGGGAGATCACATAGGAAATTTATTAAATAAAAAAATGAACATCATAATCATCATCATCAACATCATCACTGGTATAAATAAATGATCATTATACCACCAATCAACATCATCACCTATGCCATGAAAAATAATTATTATTATAACGTCTGCTCAACAGGACAAACAGGTTAAGGTTCGACCAAAAGCTTAACTGTAGCTTATTTAGTCCATAGGGTGTGTTCTCCTGAGAATTTGAATATGTATGGAAATGAACCTGAAGGCAGAAAAGAAACTCACTCCGGTGTGACTCAAACAGAAGAGCTACAGACTACTCACCAAAGACTTTCCTGTGTTCAGAGTCGAGGTTTAAAATGGACGAATATCAATATCCCTTGTTCTTGTAAGCTAAAGGTCTGACGGACACAGAGAGGGAGAAGGTCAGGAGATACTTTCAGAATAGAAGACTTTCTTGGGGAGGTGACTGTGCCGCAATCCAAGCCGTCGGAGGTGACATCTACAAAATCTGCTTCAAGGACAAGGAAGGTGAGAAACCATTTTGTCTTTAAATTTGCTATTTGTTGAAAAAAACGTTGCACTTTGAGCTGAAACGCAGGTGTTTTGTTGTGATGAGGTACTTTACAGACCAGGAAAGAGTTTGGCAGAAGAAGCTTGACCATGAGCCAAACCGATTCATCACAGAAACCTGATCAGCCATTGACACTGGTGAGCTGAATATAAACCTTTTGAAAACATGACCCTCGTGTGTGGCCCGGCCAGTTTCATGGACCTTATAATCCATATCCAAGATTGTGATGAATGTTACATAATTGTCACTTTCATCTTGAAAAACATTGCTTTTAAACTCTTGGGTTTCTTTCCTTTCTTTAGACGTTAAAAAGTCTCATGATCGCTATGGAGGAACTTGAAAATACAACAATGTATAATCTGAAGAGGCAGGTGCTCCTGTCTGGTCGCCGTTGTCACGTAGATGAGGTGAAGCAGGCCCTGAGCCCCGCTCTGTCCCGTCTGACATCAGACACACTAGTTCTAGACGGACCAGGGGCTCAGCAGTACTTCCAGGCAGAGGGAAAAATAAGCAAAGATCTCATTCAGAGTTCCTGTCAGGTCCTTATCAAGGTACATAAGGCTGTGAACTCAGATGAAAGATCTTGCCTCACCCCCGTTGAGAACATTGTAGCCAACCAAACAAACCTGCAGATTAAGTTTGGCAAGTTGGAGGATCAACAGGTTTGCCTATTTTATTCCATTCTACTTTACCTCAGCTTTTAAAGCAGCAATGCAACACTGCACATGATGTTTCCCCTTCTTTCCACAGGTGAACGTGTTGGTGGTTCCCATGCTCCACAAACAGCTGACTTCAACTAATATGGGAAATAATCTGTTGACTAAAGCAGGGAACACAATGCAGTCCAACTTTGAAGCAGCTGCTGCAAATTGTACCTTCAACCCTGGAGATGTTCTGCAGGTCGCTGGGCCTGCATCTCTTGGCTGCAACAAGCTCTTCTTCATTGAGTGTTTGCCCTGGGATGGAGTCAGAGGGCGGAGTGAGCAGGTAAGAACTTGTAGAATACAAAATAAATTATCGGTTAGGGATAAAGATGCGAGCAAATTCAACATCCAAGACTCAAGGGCAATGAAGTGGATGGAGGGAAAAAGGTAAGACCTAAAACGATTGACAGAAACTCAGAAATCCAAAGAGAATGACGTTTGTGAATTTACAGCCAGTGGAAAAAAAGGTTATGAATAGATGTGAGAAAATGGTAAAATAAACAAGACGTGATGTGGACAGAGAAATGGTTCTTATCCTGATCTACAAAAACTGATCAACCTTTTTTTGTCCCAGGCTCTGAGAAATGGTCTGAGGAGATGTTTGGACCTCTGTGTGCAGCAGGGATTGAGTTCAGTTGCCTTTCCAGTGATTGGACCTGGAAAAGCGTTAGGTTACCCACTCTTTGCTGCCATTGAAGCTCTGACTGAGAGCATTTACCAGTTTGGATCATCGGGAGTCATCGGTTCACTCTCCAACATCTATGTCGTCATTAAACCTTGTTTTCCGGACTCTGAGGTACTGACTATTGACACTTCGACCACTGTTAGTTAGACACGTGCATGTTTTACTGCTAAGGAAGTGTTTCATATCAGCGTTTTTATTTACAGTGCTACCATGCTGTCTACAGATCACTCAGCTCAAATATGAACCTGGGAGGTCAAGGTAAACTCGACAGCTAATATATGGAGGACAAAACATGACTTAAGTACAAATAAATAAATGTATAAATAAATACAGAAAATAAATAAATAGGAATAAAAGAATAAATGTCTTAACATTCATTTTCCACATTTATTATTTATGTATTTCTGAGTCCATATATAAATGAGGTTGGAGGTCGTGTCCTCAGTCTCGAGCAGGAGTTGGCAAGTGAGCGATTCCAGGAACTCACACATCTCACTCACTCGAGAGTCACACACAGTGAGATCGAGCTTCTCGTGACCAGCCAGTCAGTGACTTTGTAGAAGAAAATGTGAAACACAGAGTGTCTCAGCTGCTCGACAGCTGTGATCAGACTGGTTGCAGCTGGTTTGGACCGAGCTGGAGTTTCTGTTTTCCTCCTCCACTCTCACTGGAACTAATAAACACTTATCACTAGTTATCAGGACCTGATCAGTACATGAAGTCACTTAGTGTTTGTTTGATTCGCTCCAGAGTTTATGAGGCTGCATTTAAACATCATGAAAAATTACTTGTCAACATTTTGTGCTCAGTACAACAGGAGACGCTCACAGTCAGGACTTCTCCCCTAAATCATCCCAATAAATAATTTAAAAAAAAGCTCTGAACATGAACTAGCTCATTTTTACTGGCTCAACACTACAACCAGCTTCTGGACAACAGTCAGCATTGAACGGCAGAAGTAGTAGAACTGGATCATCACACTCCTTTGACCAATCCTGCATGAGACTGAGTATTTTTGCATATATTTCCTTATATTTGTATGCATTTATTCATTTATTCATTTATTTATTTATACTTAATTCACGTTTCATCCTCCATGCTAATACAGCAAGGAAAACCATTAACTTACATAAGTATCAATTATTAGATAAAATCCCCCAAAATATTGTGTTTTATTTCTTGTCAGTTATCTTCAGATCTCCCACCGATGACATCACTCTGATGGTCGTACCTGGGGTCAGACGACACGTGGTGTTCGGTGACATCACTCATGAGACTACAGACGCAATTGTGACCGCCAATCCCCAGAATCCTCAGTACCAGCTTCGAAACTCAGAAGTCTGTCTTCTTGATCCAGGGTCTTTGTGGTAAGAAGGTCTCAGATGCCAAGATGAAGCTGAAGCAACTGTATCAGGATCAGTGTTTGACTCATACCTTCACGGCCGAGGAGGTGGGAAGCCTCTCAAAGGACGACATCATGTGTCTGCAGCAGCTGGTGGATAAGAAGGGTCTGAAGATTCAGTCTGTCCAGGACAACATGACAGTGAGCGGGTTAAAAGATGGGGTGAACAGTGTGATGCAGATGATTAAAGAATCTCTGTGCAGCAACCTCAGGAGACAGGTAATAGTCAGGGAGGAGGAGAATTTGCACAGTCGTGTGGCCTGGTGCATCCTGGGAAGTAGCGGCAAATGGGCGAGACTTCCCAAAACAGCCAATCACAGACTGGAACATAACAACCTAGTGGGAGGCATAATGGCTGAACAGAGCAGCCAGTGGACCATGGATCTACACAGGATGGAGGCCAGAGGACAATTAACTGGAGAGATAAGAAAAATAAAACGACTGGAGAATCGGCCGGGTGAGAGGACACAACTTGTATTCAGCTAACCCTAATTCATGAAAGGGTTCTTTTCATTGAAAATCAAATATATAAAATTTTTCATTTTTTTTTCATTTTCCAGACTTCACTCTCCCTCTGTACTGGGACAACATGGCTGCCGGGGAGGATATGAAGGTGGTTACCCTGCAGGAGTCGTCTCCAGAGTACCAATCAGTGGAGATGGCCTTCAGACGAACTGTTCCCGACGGGCAGGATAAAGGTAGGTGGTGTCCACTCAGACAGATGCAGCAGCTACATTACCTTCTACATCATGTAAATTTATGTACATTTTCTTCACAATTTCTCTATTTATTTGTTTATTTTTTAAGATCGAGCGTTTGCAGAATGTCCACCTGCGTCGGGTCTATGAAGCGCAGAAGAAACACATTTCTGTTAAGAATTCACACATGGGCACCGAAGTGGAAAAGGTTCTGTACCACGGGACGACTCAGGACAACTGTGACTGCCATCATGAAAACGGGCTTCAACCGGAGATTTGCTGGACAAAACGGTGCAGATCTTTTTGTACCTATTGCTTCAGCAGTGAAAACAATGTCACCGTCCAGAAATAATGCAACGTAGATATTTATCTGTGGACTGTCATTGATTCTGTTATTGACAACATAGGTCAAACTTAAAGAAACTTTTAGAGAGCAAGTGACCTATTTATAGATGTTCATACAGCATCACATAAACAAATGTACTATGTACTAGAAAAATAAAGGGAGGTGTGGCCAGCCACTAGGGGGCAATCCAGATATTTTGGGCTTCACTTTTAAGAAGCTGTCATTTCGTCCAAAGTTTGTTGTAAAGTCCATGTTCTCTCTTATTCTCAGCAACTGCGTTTGGTGAAGGAACCTACTTTGCCGTAAATGCCAGCTACTCAGCCGATCACACCTACGCCGAGCCAGCAGTCGACGGCTCACAGCGAATTTTCGTGGCTCGAGTCCTGACCGGCATCTACACTGAGGGCAAGATTGACATGAAGGTGCCTCCTCCTTGTGACCTCCTGCCGCCACATGACCGCTATGACAGCGTGGTGGATACAATGGACAACCCCAGCATGCACGTTGTGTTCCATGACAACCAAGCGTACCCAGACTACCTCATCACCATCCTGGGCCCGCAACTGCAGGAGGAGGGGTAGGGCATGCCGCCGCACCTGCCCCTCATTTCTTCATTGAGGAATTATGATGAATGATTTGGAGTGTGTTTATTAAAGCTTCTATGCACTTTAGCAGTTTCTATGTGAATCTAAGCCTCAATGAAATATGTTAACTGACAGTGAAGGAAACACTACAACCTGCCTACCTGCGCAGTCACTGGGAATGTAATGGAAAATCCACTGACTGGTGTCTCACTGCTGTGACCTCGACAAACAAGGTGTTTGCTCTTATTCTGTAAAGTTTTCTTCTGACTGCTACAGCGGACGAACACAGCAGATAGACACTGATGATGATTTCCTGTCTTTTTTTTCATTTTATGCTTCCTGAAACGCCTCTCTGTATAAGTACTGGCTTTATTCAAATTTGGGGCAGTTCCACTTGGAGCCCCTGCGCTTGTTGTGTAACCTCTGCAGAGCTTTTTAATAAAAATACTTAAAGGCAACTCCAGTCTGAGAATCTCATTATTTCAACTCTCCAGATGAATTTTCATCACGGGAACATGTCACAATACAACGTGGTCACATGAAACGTTTCGTAAGATATCGCACTAAAAGTTAAGCCCCATTTTCATAGAGAAAACTACGAAAATGTTGCTCTAAATTTTCATAGAGAATCCTACGAAATGCTCCAAACCACAAGTGCACCTGCGCAGACCTCCGCAGTGCTCTGATCAAGCAAGATGGCTGAGACCGCTGTATTCTAGGTGTAAAACGTTATATATTACCAATGTTTCTTAATAAAAATGTCTGTTGATGATATTTATGTCGAGATATGTGTGTTTCAGTTTCAATATTTTCCTTCATGGTTAAAAAAACAAACCGCTAATACGTTTTCTAAACCCTAATCTCAACCAGGAAGAACCATACAGAGAACTACAAATTGAATGGTGTTCCAGTACATGTGAGTTTTTCCCATCTTTTGTAGTTCTAATGGGTTTTCACTATTATGTGAGATTGCGACCAGGAACCTTGCATGCTTCTTTATGTTTTTTTGTTTATCTATAGATAATACATTTTACATTCATTATGTTTGAAAATGTAAATAATAACATACAGAACACAGACACAATAACACCACATGAGTAAAATAAATATTAATGAAGCGACTATTAATTCCACCGAATTGATCAACATGACTACATGAGGTTATATAATATTTATATGTTTCTGCAACAGCACTAGTAGGACATCTAGTGGCTTGGTGTGGTAATGCTGTAGGACGTCAGGTTCATGCTCCAATTGTGTGATGGTATATCTTTGTTTTGGATTTGTGTGTATTTTTCAATGGGGAGATCACATAGGAAATTTATTAAATTTAAAAATTAACATAATCATCATCATCATCATCATTATCATCATCGTCACTGGTTGAAATAAATGATCATTATACCACCAATCAACATCATCATCCATGCAATGATCAATAATAATTATTATAACGTCTGCTCAACAGGACAAACAGGTTAAGGTTCGACCGAAAGCTTAACTGTAGCTAATTTAGTCCGTAGGGTGTGTTCTCCTGACAAATTAAATGTGAGTGGAAGTGAAAGTAAGAAAAGCACTCAAATCTAAGAGCGACAACTCACCAAAAAGTTTCCTGTGTTCAGAGTTGAGGTTTAAAATGGACGAATATCAATATCCCTTGTTCTTTGAAGCCGAAGGTCTGACGGACACAGAGATGAAGACGATCAGGATGTACTTTCAGAAAAGAAGACTTTCTGGGGGGGGTGACTGTTCCGCAGTTCAAACCTTTGGAGGTGATGTCTATAAAATCTGCTTCAAGAAGAAAGAAGGTGAGAAACCATTTTTTCTTTAAATTTGATATTTCTCTGATTTACTTTGCACTTTGAGCTGAAATGCAGGTGTTTTGTTGGGATGTGGGACTTTACAGACCAGGAAAGAGTTTTGCAGAAGAAGCTTCACGTGGTCTCTTTTCCTTTTGGCGACCGACATCTGACCATCTATTCATCACAGCAACGTAATAAGCCAAACTTTAAGAACAAGACTCCCTTCCATGACATCCTGATGAATCCTGATCCCAAGGTGGACTCGAATCACAGTCTTCACACTCGAAAACTGAGTGTGAATCTGCAGGGCGCCACAGCTGCACCTCCAGATCTGGACCAGGTAAATGTGAACCATCTGAAGACGGATCTATGTGACTACCAGAAGAACCAGGCCCCCACACAAGACAGTCTGAACTTAGCACATCCTGAACTGGTTGACTGTTTGGATGAAGTCTTAGACGTGAGTGTCTTGATACACACAAAACTTACACTAAAAACCTCAACTGCCCCAAATCCTTCTGTGCTCCTGTCTGGTCCCCGTTGTCATGTAGATGACGTGAAGCAGGCCCTGAGCCCGGCTCTGTCCGGCCTGACATCAGACACACTAGTTCTAAATGGACCAGGGGCTCAGCAGTACTTCCAGGCAGAGGGGAAAAAAAGCAAAGAGCTCATAGAGAGTTCCTGTCAGGTCCTTATCAGGGAACATAAGGTTGTTAACTCAGATGAAAGATCTTGCCTCACCCCCGTCGAGAACATTGCAGGCAACAAAACAAACCTGCAGAATAAGTTTGGCACGTTGGAGGATCAACAGATTTGCCTATTTTATTCCATTCTACTTAACCTCAGCTTTTAAAGCTTTAATACAACACTGCTCATACATGATGTTTCCACTTATTTCCACATGTGAACGTGTTGGTGGTTCCCATGCTCAACAAACAGCTGACTTCAACTAAAGGGGGAAAGAATCTGTTGACTAACAATGTCCTCACTCTGATGGTCGTACCTGGGGTCAGACTACACGTGGTGTTCGGTGACATCACTCATGAGACTACAGATGCAATCGTGAACTCGACCGACTTCGAACATCTCAAGTGTAAGTGAGAGCTGCTGATGCGTACAGACGCTGGAGAGACCAGGAAGGTGCTGTTGTAAAGTTATTTTTAGCCTCGTAATGTAACGTGTCTTTTCGTAGGTCCACTGCTTTTACACTGACAGAAAAATTTTAATGATTTATCAGATGAATTGTTATGAAACTGTAATGCATTCACTTGGATGAAAAAAAAAGCATGGACGTTTCGCATGAGCCCTTGTTCAGCGTACTACACGTAACTGTTGCACTCTTAGACAGTCTGTTGTTTAGAAAGGTTTCTTGTGTTAGCGCTATGACGTACAGCATTGAAGCCACTCGTGTCATTCGGTAGCATAGGGCTCAAAATCCCTTGTTATACACAACTTGTACCTTCAGGCACATTATTTTTTCCTCAGACGGTGTTTGCAAAGCCATTCTAACTGCAGCTGGACCAGCGGTGAAGGCCAAAGTGAAAGCTGGTGAATAAAGATCCAGAAGTCATCTCCATTAAACATATATTTAATAGCTTCTAAGTCATTTTGTCTCTTTGTTGTTTTATGTGCAGCAAAAGTGAAGAGAGGATCAATTTTCGAAACCAAGGGAGAATCTTTAACTTGCAAAGCCATTTTACATGTAGATGGAAAAACTGACGCAGGCCTCATTGAGAGTCTGGTGTGTGACCTGATTCTACATTGTGAGGCCTCTGGATACAGGTCCATCGCCATTCCTGCCATCTGCGCAGGTAAACATTGACAATGCAACAGTCTAATTGTCGGTTTAATTAAATGTTTTTAAACTGTGTCAGTTAACACCACACCTTTGTGCAGGAAAAGGTGGGATGGATGCTGATGTCGTAGCTCAGGCCATTCTCCGAGGAGTTAAAACTGCTGCATCGTCCACTCCCTTACGCTGCGTCACCGACATCCGACTCGTCCTGATTGACAACATAGTCTTCTTGCTCTTCAAAGAGGAGGCGTTGAAGGTGTTTTCCACTGATGAGGTCGACAGAGGTGAATTTTCAGAAACAGCTTTCTTCTTTTCGTTGTTTTGTATTGTGTTATCAGGTTGTTGGTCAGTCCTTCCTTGCCTTTCTTGCCAAAAATGCACCTTGACAGAAACCGCACTGGTTGGTGGAGGGATGCGAGCAGGGACGGCTCTTGGCATAGGCGACATAGGCGATTGCCTAGGGCGAAATATGCTGAGAGGACGGCACAAGAGACTGCTATATCATGACACATGCAATGTAAACCAATACATTAACATCACAACATCATCCTCTAACCCCGGGACGCACCGGAGGTAAAAGCGTCGCGAAGCGCCACGAAAAGCGGTCCGCCTCCTTTCCACACCCATGTTAAATAATTGGGCTGTTTACACCGGCAGCATAGTGCCGGGAAGCACCGCTTCTTCCTCAGGTGTGTCCCTGACGTACATGCTGCGGTGTTAGACTGCGGTTAGTCAAATATGAATCAAAAAAGGATTAAATTATCAGGTGCACAATTCAAAAAGCGCCGCAAAGTAGAGGAGAAGAAAGAACAATATAGAGTTAAGAATTCTCACGATTGTGGACATCAGTAATGTTTATTTTTGTCGACACGTCAGTAGAGCTGATTTCAGATTCTTTTTATTATATATTTTTAGATTTTTTTTTAGCTTACAATTTTGTCTGCCCGTGTGTGCATCTGTATACAGTCCAACCGTTATTGGGGATGCATGACAATTTTCTTGAGTATGTTGGGGGGCGCCAATGTGAAATCTCGCCTGGAGCGCCAACATTGCCAGGCCCAGCCGTGGAAGCCAGCACAGGAAAGTGATTCTAGCTTTATCATTGATTGATTTGATTTTTATTTTTGATCCCACAGTGTCACTGCCTATTGAACAACCGAATCCACAAAGGTCTGGGAACGAAAACCCCAGTATCATTAGTACCAGCTTTGAGACTCAGAAGTCTGTCTTCTTGATCGAGGGTCCTTGTGTTAAGAACATCTCGGATGCCAAGATGCAGCTGAAGCAACTGTACGAGGATCAGTGCTTGACTCATACCTTCACGGCCGAGGAGGTGGGAAGCCTCTCAAAGGACGACATCATGTGTCTGCAGCAGCTGGTGGATAAGAAGGGTCTGAAGATTCAGTCTGTCCAGGGCAACATGACTGTGAGCGGGTTAAAAGATGGGGTGAACAGTGTGATGCAGAGGATTAAAGAATCTGAGTGCAGCAACCTCAGGAGACAGGTAATAGTTACGGGAGGAGGAGGATTTGCACAGTTGTGTGGCCTGGTGCATCCTGGGAAGAAGTGGCAACTGGGAGAGACTTCCCAAAACAGCCAATTACAGACTGGAATATAATAACCTAGCGGGAGGCATAATGGATGAACAGAGCAACCAGTGGACCGTGGATCTACACAGGATGGAGGCCACACGACAAGTAACTGGAGAAATAAGAAAAATAAAAAGACTTGAGAATCGGCCGGGTGAGAGGACACAACTTGTATTCAGCTAACCCTAATTCATGAAAGGGTTCTTTTGATTGAAAATCAAATATATAAAATATTCAAATTTTTTCATTGTCCAAGACTTCACTCTCCCTCTGTACTGGGACAACATGGCTGCCGGGGAGGATATGAAAGTGGTTACCCTGCAGGAGTCGTCTCCAGAGTACCGATCAGTGGAGCAGGCCTTCAGACGAACTGTTCCCGAGGGCAGGATAAAGGTAGATGGTTTCCACTCAGTTAGATGCAGCAGCTACATCATGTACATTTATGCGTGTTGTAAAGTCACATAACCTTTACGTATATATCTGTAAAAGTCAAATTAATAATGTGATTGGAAGCCAATTTTCTTCACAATTTCTGTATTTATTTGTTTGTTTTTTAAGATCAAGCGTATACAGAATGTCCACCTGCGTCGGGTCTATGAAGCGCTGAAGAAATGCATTACAGATAAGAATGCACAAATGCGAACCAAGGTTGAAAAGGTTCTGTACCACGGTACGACCAAGGACAAGTGTAAAGCCATCAAGAAAACGGGCTTCAACCGGAGATTTGCTGGACAAAACGGTGCAGATCTTTCTGTAATCATCCCAGATCACACTTAAAGAAATGTTTAGAGAGAAAGTGACCTATTTATAGATTTTTATACAACATTACATACCTAATCGAAACCAAGGAGGATTAAGTCCATTGTGTCCGTGCTATCGTTACAGTTTGAGATGTTTGTTGTAAAGTCCATGTTTTCTCTTATTCTCAGCAACTCACTATGGTGAAGGAACCTACTTTGCCGTAAATGCCAACTACTCAGCCCAGCGCACCTACGCCAAGCCAGCAGTCGACGGCTCACGACGACTTTTCGTGGCTCGAGTCCTGACCGGCATCTACACTGTGGGCAAAAGTGACATGAAGGTGCCTCCTCCTCGTGACATCCTGCAGCCACATGACTGCTACGACAGCTTGGTGGATAGAATGAACAACCCCAGCATGCACGTTGTGTTCCATGACAACCAAGCATACCCAGACTACCTCATCACCATCCTGGGCAAGCAGGCGGAGGTGAAGCACAGCTTACTGATGGTCCTGAACTTTTTACCTGGTGCAAACCGTATCCCTAAAAACAAGAAGTTAAGGCAGAAAACTGGAGCTAAGTGAAGCTGAGCCATTTCCAAACACTGTCAGCAGTGTTTGGAACTTGTCGTAATCACATAACTTGTTAATCAGCTGATATCTCTCCTATGTTGCTTTTAATGTCTCGAGTCTCAGATTGATGAAGCCCTCTGACAGCAGCAACCCCCTCAACAGCTAATTGTAGCTTTGAGTTATGTCGGCATATGAGCCTTTTTCCATGTGCCCCTTTTGAAATTTGAGCCCCTGCCCCTCTCAAAGGTCTCTGCACGGCCCTGTTCAGGTGACTGTGAGGGAGAGCTCATGTGTTTTGCACTTTAACTGTAGAATAATGATCAGGGTTTTTTGTTTTCTCTTTTCTTCAGTGAGGAATTATGATTGATGATTTTGAGTTTATTTTTAAAGCTTCTATGCACTTTAACAGTTTCTATGTGAATCTAAGCCTCAAATAAAGATGTTAAATCACTGATGGTGAGGGAAACACTTCAACTTGATTACCTGCGCAGTCATTGGAAATGTAATGGAAAATCCACTGACTGGTGTCTCACTGCTGAGTCTTTGTTTTCATTTTATTTTTCATTTTACGCCTCTCTGTATAAGTACTGGCTTTTTTAGACTTTGGGGCAGTTCCACTTGGAGCACCCGCGCTTGTTGTGTAACCTCTGCAGAGCTTCCTAATAAAAATACTCAAAGGGCAACTCCAGTCTGAGAATCTCATTATTTCAACTCTCAAGATGAATTTTCCATCACTGGAACATGTCACAAAACCGTGCAGGTGAGGATGTTTTATTGTTTTTGACGGTTGCATTTGTTCTGGTACACGCTTTATATAGAGAGTTGTCAGAACACTAACTAAAACACAACAGTTTAAATGTATTTGTTGTTGCATTTTCCAAGTGGAAAAGTATAAGTTGCGTTAATCAGTATTTTGTAAATGAAATTTGAACATTAGTATCAGTTTAGTTGTTAATATTCACAGACAAATATCCAACTGAGCTTTTCAGCCTTTTTAGCTCATTGTTTTTAAAGGAACATTTACTATCTGATAAATCCAGGTCGTATCGAATGATTAAGACAATAAAATATTTCTGTTTAGATATTTGACTCCCCAGTAGAAATAAACCTGATTACTGCAGCTTTAAATTTAAGAAATAATCCTCATATGAAAACATTTGATCTATCAAATGGTCAAAAAGACTAAATTCACTATAATATAACATTTTGTGTGGATCTACTAGTTTGTATCTCACACAACAAAACTATATCAATTAACCCATTGTGTTATAAATGCTCCCTGTTGTAAACCTACAGTCTATATTATAGGTTTATATTCCGGCTAAAGTGTAGGTGAGTTAAACGATGTGGGACATCAGTGATTCTTTGGCGTCCCTCAGGGCTGGATGGTGATGGACGCCTGGCCGGAGACCTGCCTGAGAGCGGGACAGTCCAGGGTCACCATCACTCTGGTGGAGCCGCTTCTCTGGGGGATGAAGTACTCTGTCCAGGTCAGAGAGGAGCCTTCTGGGATCAGACTGAAACCAGGGAACATTCCAGTGTTACCAATAAAGCCCCAAAAAAATCTAAACAAGGAACCGAACATAGCTGTAAACAAGTCTTTACTAGAACATGACTCATCACTTTACTGTTATCGCACACATTCGGTTCCGCTTTTGCTCAAATTTTATATACGCTTGCCCTCAGTTGTGTTGTTGCTTGGCCTGAGAGCTCACCTGTAATATTTGGACTTGGGCGCCATGACCCCGGGTCCTTCCATGCGAATGTAGACGTCGTCCAGGCTGAAGGTGAAGGGGTTTGTAAACTGGACCCTCGCCATCATCTCTTCATTGACTTTGCCTCCACCGGACACCTGAAGTACACACAGGAACAACAATAACACAAACAATTGAACAAATTCACCCTTAAAAAAAAAGAAAATATATAATAAACGGTGCTTCTCAGTGCGTCAAGCAGCTTTAAAGTGAAATTCAGCCGATTTGTGGGGAAACGTATGATTTCAGACCTCAACGATAACTTTGGGGTTGTGCAGGGTGACCACTTTCATGGTGGTGACGATCTGGCCGGTCTCCTCGACCTTCCCAGTAAAGATGAAGTGAAGGTTGGCCTGTTCCACCAGATGCTTCATGTACTTCTTTGACTTGACGTCCACCAACTCCTTCACAGCTGGAGGAGGTAAAACACAACGCTGATCTCTTCTGTCTTATTCTGTGCTCTTATTAATATTCCCAGATCTCGGAGGTAAAGGACTCACTACTGTTGGGTTCAATGGTCACTGAGGGCGTCCTGAACAGGAACTCAGAGCTGGTGACTCCGGTGTAATACACCACGTTGCCGCTGATGTAGGCGTCCACGGTTCGCCTCTGGTCACTGCGGTTGACGAACTCCAGGCTTAGCTCAAAGTCGTCGCCCACGCTGATCTCCATGGTGGGCAGGACCAGGTCCACGTCGGCCTCAGGAAGCTCCGACTTCTCTCGCTTGCAGCCGTACTCCTCTGCTTTCTCCAGCACGGTCCGCTCCTCTGCACTGCCTGTAGTGGATGATTGAAACAAGTGTAGAGGGATGAATTGATTCTCTGATCATCATCTGGAAGTTTTAATACTTTCTCCTTCCTTGAGAGGAAGCTATTCTTATTCCCCCAGTAACAAACGGATTTTCCAAGTGAGGCTCAGGGTGAAATCGAACCAGCATGAAGCCAACTGGAGCTGATTCCCACACTAAGCACCTGGACTGTGGGGGCACAGGCTGTGTGTGGCTGCAGAGGGCGCTGTTGCTCAGTTAAAGCTACATCATGTTGCTTTGAGTGTGAGTTAGTATATTCCTGTTCTGAAGTTAGACAAAGAGAAAAGGAGGGGGTCACCAACCTTCAGGGAACTTGTACTGGTCGGTGATATCGCGACTGGTCAAGTCTCCGAGAGCTTTGGTCAACACCATGCGGCCGACGTGAGTCCGGTTCACTTTGACCGGCTCCATGGTTCCGTCTTTCCTCCGGGAGTAAAACACCACGTCGCTGTTGACCTGCAGGAAGCAAAACACCACAAAACCTCAGGCTGCCCCCCCGGAAAGGGAATTTTACGGCTACAGTGTGAAATGACAACTTTCCTAGGCGCTGCAGGCGGGAGCACCGGACTCACCTCGGCAAAGACAAAGGCAGCGTCGAAGGGGAAGCAAATCTGCCCATGCTTGATGGCCTGGACTGAGGCAGGACCACATCTGTACATGCCTGAATGAATCATGGAAGAGGAGTTTAAATACTGACCCTCAGTGGACTGTATTCAAAGCCAGCAGATATTTCACATCATCATCATCATCATCATCATCATCATCATCATCATCATCATCATCATCATCTTCATCATCATCAACATGTACCATCACTGGTCTCCTGTGGTGTCGCATCCACAACTTGCCAACCTCCAAAGCCCAGAGGGAGATCTGGCCTGGACATGTAGCACTCGTTCCAGCAGTGGTAGTTCCTGACAACCACAAACATTAGTTTACATGTTATCAGGAAGTTATATGAATTATTATCTAAACTTGTCATCCTCATAGTTTTACTAGTTCGGTCTAAATGAGGTCATTCAAATTATATTTTTCTCTACAGGAGCCTGAAGGTGTCCAGCAAATCTGATTGATTAGTTTTTCAATATGGTTCATCCTCTGAGAAACATGAATGTGCCAGATTAATGTCATTAGCAAATGAAAAGGTAAAGTCACTAACATTCAGATTCATCCTCTGGAGACAAGGAATAAGGTTTCATTAAAATCTCATAATTTATTTTTAAGATACCTGAAGACCACTAAATTAATAAAAGTGTTTCACAGAGATATTTGACAATTGCAGCCTCACCATCACCGGGAGAACAAAAATGTCTTAAAAAGTTCAAATGTCAAGGACAAGGTGGTACCAGATGGAGTCCCTGGTGCGGTTGCGGTCGATCCTGCCGTTCTCGTCCAGGATGATGTCGGTCGTCAGGTTTCCGTCGTTGTCGTGGGCCGAGTAGAAGTTTGTGACGACTCGGGAGGGGATGCCCAGACAGCGCAGAACTGGGACACGGCGGAAAAACAGTTTGCCTGGTGTAAGTTTACTCAGTCTGTAACGTGAGGTCATTTAACTCAGAGGAAGTGGAAACTCACAGGTGTTGAAGACGGCAGCGTAGACCCAGCACTGAGCGTAGCAGACGGGCATCTTGGTGCTGGCGTAGCTGAGCAGGATGTCCGTGCTGCCGGTCCAGGAGGTGGGCGCCACGCCGTAGGTGTAGTCACCGTTCCAGTTCCCCACCAGCACGCCATCGTCATCACGAGAGTTCAGCTGAGAACAACAAACAACAAATCAACAGTAAATTGTATAGTCATGCATCTCTATCAGTGAGTTTGACAGTGGATTATTAACTCGATGTGTCTGCAGAGGGCGCTGTTGCTCATCAAAAAAGTTAAAAACAATGTCCATGAAGCTTCTCTCACCATAGCAGAGGCCTTCCTGGTCACCTTGATGGGGTCTCCCCTGTTGGTGATGGGCATCTCACACCTGTCCATGATGTACAGGCAGGCATCCAGGACTCCATGGTTAAACTAAAGGGAAAGATTAGAAAACATTTAGTGGGTAAAAAAAAAGAAGTCTTAAAGTCGTCAGTGAGTTTGTCTCCAACCTGTCCGTAGTTCCAGTTTCTCTCCGAGACGTCGTCGTAGGCGCCGTGGTAGATGATCCCAATCTCCGTCATCACACACTCCTCCCTCTCTCTCTCGTCCTCCAGGAACACAGCGTCATCTGACAGAAGGTCGAGAGGAAGTGTGTGAACATCAAAGTGAGATACAAGCAGCGCGAAACAAAGTGTTGAGGAGGTGAGGCCTGAAACCGACCTGCCACCCAGGGGTTGAAGAGGATGTAGAGGTCCCGGCTGTCCTCCCGTGTCGTCCTGCGGATGCCGAAGGGCGTCGCCACAGCAACGTACATGTGGTACTTCCCCACGATGCAGCTGGCCGTGGGAGTGACGCCCATGGTGACCGTGTTGCCGGACTTCTCTGTGACGCGGCCTTTCCAGGAGCTCTGACGATCCTTGGTGGGGAAGACGGGGATGTAGGTGCCCTTGCTGTACTGAGGGCTGGAGCCTGGGGAGTCAGAGCAAAGTGACTGCATCAAGGTCAACGTGAAAAAGATTTGATCAAAACATACGGCACAAGGTAAACACTATATCTCAAGTACATAACAAACTAAACTTTTGGAAACTGTGGTTAATAAATTCGATTTCAAATTTCAGCTTAAAACTTCCATGAGGTTAAAAGTTGAATTTATGCGCTATTAAGAAATAATTTGACTGATAGATTGAGAAGGAGATGAGCCCTTCACTTCCCTCTCTACAGTCCACCGGCCTCACCGATGACAAACTCCACAGCGAACTTGTCCTTGGCGGCGTCGTAGGGACGGTTGAAGGTGACCTGGACCTGGAACTCTTGTCCCCGGCGGACGATGAGATTGTTGGTGTTGAAATACATGGTGTGGTGTGGTATTGTGTTGCCGTCGTCTGGCTTCTTCATCATGTCCACCCCGGTGATGTCGAGAAACTCTGCAAACACACAGAGGCGAGTCGACTCAAAAAACATATGCCGAAAAGTTTCTAAATACTGGAAACTTGTTCACCAAAGAAAAAAAACTCATCAGTTATTCATTTGTTATTTTCTTTCAATTAGATTTTCTTCTATAATTAAATTTACCACATGTTCAAATGACATTGCATCATACTAAATTCCTGTAACATCTGGTTATCTCCCTGTGGCTCTTTCACAATAAAGCAGGCGTCGGCGTGGCGACGAGCTGCAGGAAGTCAGCGGAGTTTATCCTGTTTGGACGTCAATCATGTGTCAGTCATGTGTCAGTCATGTGTCAGTCATGTGTCAGTCATGTGTCAGCCATGTGCAAAAGTTACTTCAAACTGTGTCACTGCCGGGAAAAGGACTTTATCTCCTCCGGCCAAGATGCACTGTGACATCTTTCATCTCTTAACTTTCTTATGCAGGAAATTTAATCCATTAACACACAGTCTATTTTCTGAGGATAAATTTACTACAAAGAAAAATGCTATAAGATGTGTTAGCCCCGCCCCCTCACCGGTCAGAGGTGGAAGTCCTCTCGGGGTTCCGAAGTACTCGAACTCAGGGATGTCTGAGGAGTCGGAGTTGGCGGAGGCCATGGGAACCGAGGTGCGGCCGCGGCTCGTCACCTTGGGCCGGGGTCCAGAGGGTGGGGGGGGGGCCTGGGACGGAGCTGCAGTGGCACCTCGATCAGACATGGTGGCGAGAGTTCAGGGCGGATGATCCCTCTCAGGACTGGAAGAGGAGAAAGGACAATGTTTACTTATTGTTTTTCACATATTTATAAAAAAATATTACACACACCCCCCTCGTCTTTGATGTCATGTCTGAAATGGGCTGGTGCACAAGTTTGTGTCTTTGTAGTTTGTGTGTGCAGTTTCTAAAGAATTCCAATCTAGCTCCACTCCTCTCTTCAGGAGTTGTTTTCATGCTCATCTGTGGAACAAGTGGAAACATATGTCTGTGTGTGTGTGTCTGTGTGTGTGTGTGTGTGTGTTTGTTTGTGTGTCCGACTGAGTCCTCACCACTTTTATTCATGAAAGAACATTTTCAAAATGGGAAAGCCATTAAAGTAAATGCGAATAAAAATGTAACAGCCTATGAATGATGACATTTCCAATATGCTTTGAGAAGTACAAAGAGCAGTTTCAAAGACGTTTATGTAACAATTGTTTTCCATGTGTGTTTTCCATGTGTTTTTCCATGTGTGTTTCCATGTGTGTTTGTGTGTTGGGCTGCACATGAGTTTCAGAGTCTCTGCTCCTCCTGTGAGACGCTGCTAAAGAAAGTGATCATGGTTTATTTTCACTTCACAAATATTGTCTTGTGACTTTGTGGTCGCGGACAGAGGAAGATCAGTTTCAACACAGACCGTTAATCACGTCTATTAAAAGACTAAGCTCAGCCTCACAGGGTTTTCTTTAGTGGGCATGACATCTTATTATGAAGGTACAACTTCCTATTTATTACATTTTACGTGTAAAGTAAAGAAGCACAAAATACACTGTAAAATATCACATAGTAGGAGTGCTGATGGTAGTAATAACTTGAGCTAAAATACAGTGTTTAAGTACAGAGGACTTGAGCATTTGTATTTCTAGCTATTTCTATAGTTTTACAAGTAGTTTTTGCAAAAAAAATTTTACATATAAAAGTATAATAATGTCAAAGAATATGAGTCATTGTTATTGATCAAACCCAGCAATATAAAAGTGTGACATTTTCTGAAATGGCTACAACAAAGTAGTGTTGCATCAGTTAAAATAACACACTATGGAAACATTTGCATTTATTTAAACTAACAAAGTCCGTCTCTTTTCGTTGCTGTGTTGAGCTGCAGAGAAAACAGACGTCAGCACATTTCTGCTGGTGTTGAAGGTGAAAACAGAGCGTTCACTGTGTGGAGTGACTCATTCAGACAAACTTCCCTCCTGGTCCAGCTCACGCCCACATTATGTAACTCAGAGTGTTTCCACTCCTCGGGGCAGGTGTTTGTAGCATCTCATGAAAACAGATGTTTGTGTGTTTAAAGGTTAAATCAGTCTGACCACATTCTTACATCATCATAACGATGGACCCCGTGTGGGCTGAAGGGGGGTTGATGTAGTTTTTAGCTAAATGAGTCACAGTGAGAACACTGAGGGTCTTTGTTTGTGTTGATTTTGATGTGTTCACACCGAGAACTGAGTGTGTTTGTTTTATAACCACAGAGGCCAGGTAGTTTTTATTCATTCAGCGTTTATTGTTTTTCACCTTTTTAGACTCTGTGAATGATTTTGTTTGGAAATAAATTGTTTCTCTCATACGACTCCCAACAAAACTCTGCTATTTGCACCTGGATCAACATGGCTATAACCAATTGTTCTTTTTATTAACTGCTTTACTATTCTATTCTATTAAATCGACTCAAACATCAAGAGGATATTGATCTTGTTTAATCCAACAATATCTATATAAAGTCAGTTTGCTAAAATGGGCAGAGTTGAAGAAGGTCTGTCAAATTTAACATTTGAGAGGCAGGAACCTTCTGCATTTTTCAACTTAGAAAATCACGATGGTTATTTGATTCATTATCAAACCTGTTGAAATTGTTGCTTTGTGATTTTCTGTCTGTGTTTTTCTCATCTCAAAATATAGAAGTACAAGTACAGATAAATAAGGAGTGAAAATTATATCCCATTGAACACAACAGAACATTTATAATCTACTGTGTGGATTATTGTTACAGTTTCATGCTGTTACCCCCAAGCTTTTTTTAATGTCATATTATATAAAAAGTAAGTGGTACATGGGAAGCTCACGAGTACAAAGTTTCCAAGGAAACTTGGGTAGAAGTATATGTTCACATAAAATGGAAATATTTTTCTGACACAACTCACAATGCTGACACAGAAGAAACAGCAGATTTAGCAGCAACAAATAAATCTGTTGGTTTCAAACATTGCACAAGAGCTGCAAAACATTTTTAAAATGACTCTCAGATGTATCAGCTAATTAATTTGCATCGTCACATCTGGACGATATAAAGATGATGAAGTTACTGAACTTGTGAGGAATTCTGCTGCGATTAAAGCCGTTGCATCAAAGCAGAAGTTTTACTTACTTGAGAGATGTTTGGAAGCTGGAGAGAGGAGCTGCTGCTGGTTGGAGTCAGGCTGCTGCTGCTTCTCCGACCGGGAAGCCTCTGCTTCTGCTTATATACCCTGCAGAGTGTGTGTGTGTGTGTGTGTGTGTGTGTGTGTGTGTGTGTGTGTGTGTGTGTGTGTGTGTGTGTGTGTGTGTGTGTTTAAGACCTCTGCAGGGAAACAGTGTTGTCTTGGTCAGTCCAACTTGGGAGCAGGATGTGGAATCTACCATCTGAGCACAAACCACAGCTCAATGAGGCTCGGACAGAAAGTCATGGACCACAGCTGTCCCATGGGACACACACAGACACACACATTCACACACACACACACACACTCACTTAATATGATTAAATGATTTGCTTTCAACTTATGCAATATGGATTTTTTTTCATTCACAACCACTGGATGATTTGCAACTAAAGTTCACAGATGTTCATGTTCTCCCCGGGATGAATGACGGGGACATCCAGAACATTGTGGGGTCAATCCAATCGGACATTAAGGTGCGAGTACATCCTGGTGAAGAAAGATCAGTGAATTTGTGTAACATGTGTAATGTGCTAGTTTAGTTTAGCTGATTCTTCATATTTATCTTGCACCCGATTCTGCGGCTGCATCGTTTGTTCACAGCCGGAGCTCCGACTGATTCTATTTCTAGATGTTTGTTTATTCTTTAGCTTTGCTCAGTTTAGTGTTTGAATTCCATCTCTTTGGTCACCGGTGTGTTCTGCGTCCGATCACCTCTGACAGTGATGTGGTTTGTCGGGACTCGTGTGGTTTATTAGAAGTGTTGCTTTCAGTTTGTGTTATCGTCAGGACACACCCAGTGTGTGTGTCGGCCTCCGCTCAGTGAACCACTGTTTGTCCTCTCTTCTTCTCCTCTGGGTTTATTTATGGTTTGGGGTTTAATTCTAGATTAAAAGTGAATTATGCAACAAATTCAACTTTCACTCCAGAACTAAAATGAATTGATGGTGGAAAGATTCTTATTTGAGTTGTGGTGACTCGATACTTCTTTTGACTTTTACAGTTAGTAGTTTAGTTCACAAAACATAGAGTAGATACTAGTATAAGTATGTGTGGTATGTGGTATAGAAACCAGTAATACCATAAGAAAACTACACCCACAAATATATGGGTTATATTTTGGTATCAAAGAGAAAATATGTTATAAGTATAAAATGTATATATTAGTTTCATTGGTGGAGGATATGAAGCAGACCTCTCCACAGAACAACACAAAAATAAACAAATTAAGAAAAAATTACAGTTTGAGTTAAACATCTTTCACTTTGAGTGTTAGTTGAACTTTTACCACAACCGCTGCCACGCCTCTTTCTTACTGAAACCACTTTCTACAGTCGCTCTAGCTTGAACACTTCTTTTCTATATTGGCACTGACGCTGTGTTGAAGCGGATTAAAGAGAAACCACACCGGGCAGAAGATTTCCTTCTTACTCATATCGTTTGATGCCACTAAGATTTTCCATCAAACATAAATACAGTTTAAATCCCCCTTTTAAAGGCCGAGAGGATGTGAACTCCACGAGTATTTATCGTCCTGATGGACCAGTTCACATCAGGAGCAACGAATCAACCAGTGCAAATGTTCAAGTTGTACAAAGTTTATAGATTCAGAGCAGTAGTCGTTCAGATGTCACACAGCCTCATGTTTGGAGGGAGGAGCTGCTGCAGGAGTCCAAAGTAAAAACTGCCTCATTTGACATTTACAGAAAGCAGCACATCGTGGTAAAACTCACCAAACACTTAACAGACCTCAAACACGGCACCAAATCAACACGGCTGATTCACTCCTTTCCATAAACAAGGGGTTTGTTTTTAATCAACCCTGAAGGAAAGGGTGAATCATGAAGGAGGTGATGTAATGTGTGTTCATGGTTCCCGGGCTGGACCTCAGGACGTGTTGCACCGTGTCACAGAGCCAGGGGTTGAGCCACTCGGCCAAGCAGCGGCGACAGCAGGCGGCTGCGACCACATGTTGACGGGTCCTGGCTCCTCACACAATGAGACGCCTGTTGGAAAAGAGAATCATCTCTGTTGCGGCTGCAGAGCTCATCAATCACCGGCTGCTACGTGTCGGTGTCGATTTGGCATTTACCCATTTACACATACACCCAAAAAAAATACCACAAAAACAAAACTGAACCAACAACAATTACAGACGTCAACTTTTCACAGAACTAACGTAAAGTGAATCCAGGAACATTTTGAATTGAACATTTGAATCTCTTTCCTTAACATGAAATGGGAAGTTTCTTTAATTCATTTTACAGATTAAAAAATGCAGACATATTTAGGTGACTGATTGCCCCATTTGAGTTTTGCATTGAAACACTAAATAACCTACAGTTCACAGTCTGGAACCTTATTTGACGCCACTGGATTCAGTTTGTATTAATAGTTTAAAAGCTGTATTTTACATGTTACACTCTGTCAGCTATTTCTTCACATTGTGCGTCAAACCACACGTTTAAATGAGCTTGCATCACTTGGCCTGTGGGGAAAGGAAACAGAAGTGCCACACGTTCACCACAGGACAGTGTAGTGAGCTCTGCAGGGCTCATCACCAAAGCCTGCACAGGTTCCAGAATGCAAACACTTGTTCTATATGTTGAAACACATGTGAAGATACCGTGTGCAGCATGGGTGTGTGCATGTAGGCACCAGTGTGTGGTCAGTGTGTGCAAACTGTGTCACAAAAGCTCACCGTGCCCCCTCTAAACTTCCTGTCATCTCACAGACGTTGGGAAACCACAGCTGGGTCACATGACGTGGTGAGTCTTCCACTTTCCGGATCCGGTTTGTACAGCACGAATCTTCGCTTTGGATGAAAGTAGCATGGGGGTGTTTCTCTTCTCTGTTGCAATGACGCCGAAGAAGTAATCTGTGTGAAAAAAGACACACAGGAACCAAAAAGAGGAAGAGGAAGTGCTGGGACGGCGAGGTGATGGATACCACAGAGGAGAACTGCAGTCTAATCGCTGCTGTGCCGAATGTTGGTGAGTCTTTTTGTTGAGCTCTTCTTTGTGTGTTTAGTTCTGATATGTTTTTTTTAACGAAAGCTTCAGCAGATAACACAAGGATCTAATCGTCTGTTGAGGTAAAACAATTAAGAAAAATATGTATGAATTCAGGTTCAATGACTGATTGTGTTCCATTTGTGTCTCCTGTGTCATTCAGCTTATCCGGTGCTCTGCACTGAGGAAGTCCTTCTCCCCTTCTTCTCAGATGAGAGTCTGCCGGCTGCCATGGCCTCTCACCTGCCTCCAGCTCTCCCAGAACTTAGACTGGTCCTGCTGGGCAGGAAAGGAGCCGGGAAGAGCGCGGCGGGCAACACCGTCCTGGGAGGAGTGGGAGGAGTGAGAGGCTTCGAGAGCGGGAGGCCCACGGAGGAGTGCGTGAAGAGGCGAGCAGATGTGGCGGGGAGGAGAGTCACGGTGGTGGACACCCCCGGGTGGGAGTGGTACTACCCGCTCAACAGTACCCCCAACTGGGTGAGGAGGGAGACCCTGCGGAGCGTGTCATTATGTCCTCCTGGACCCCATGCTGTGCTCCTGGTGGTTCGCTCCTGTACCTCAGTGACTGACGCCTACATCCAGGAGATGGAGGAGCACCTGGAGCCTCTGGGAAGTGAAGTTTGGGATCACACCATGCTGCTGTTCACCAGGGGAGACGAGCTGGGCCTGACCACCATGGAGCAACGGATCGTGACGAGCGGCCCGGCGCTTCAGAGGCTCCTCAAGAAGTGTGGGAACAGATATCATGTCGTGAACAACCTGAGGAGAGCTGATGGGACACAGCAGGTTCAAGAGCTGATCAGGAAGCTGGAGCAGATGGTGGAGGAGAAGACCGACGGGAACAGTCACCTGGAGATGGACAGTTCGGTTCTGCTGGGTTTGGAAGCAGACGGCAAGAGGAGAGCCAGAGAGAGGAGGAAGAAGCAGAGGCAGATGGAGGCCCAGATGCAGAGAGGAACCATCAAAGCTGCTCTGATGAGTGAGTTCTTCAGTCTGATTCATTCATGAAACAGCATTTATTTCATAATTAAACTCAGGCAGTGTTCTGTGCCATGTGGTGTGATACAGATTGTTAAAAACATGCTGAGCATATGCAAAAATGTAATCAACATTTTTACAGTAATCAAGTGGATGATTTGAAACAACATTTTTTTTTAAAGCCTCATTTCATTTCCTGTATGGTTGAATTTATTATCCATTTTAAGAAAGCTCAGCTAGATCTACTTTATCAGGGGGTGGTGGAGCCCAAAATAAGGATAAAAGGAGGAGGACTATTGCACATGAGCTGAAACTATTTTTGTGAACTGATGTTTAGTAGATGTTTATAGGCCGAGTATAGATTCAATAGAAGTAATTGGTTTCACTTTGCTCCTGGCAGGTGATGGTCCTCAGGGTTCTGAGCTTGACGCTCACCACTCGTTCTCCAAAGCTCCCAGACGTCTACATGAGGTCAGGCTGGTTCTACTGGGAGAGCGTGAAACCGGAAAGAGTTCCGCTGGGAATACTATCCTCGGCCAAGCAGGCTTCTTCCAAGCCGGGGGGGTAACGGAGGAGTGCGTCCGTCGACAAGCAGAGGTGGACAAGCGGCTGGTGACGGTGGTGGACACACCGGGCTGGGAGGCCGGTGTGGCGGGGGCCACGCCGGAGAGAGTGAGGAGGGAAATCATCAACGGCGTGGGGTTGTGTCCGCCGGGGCCCCACGCGCTCCTGCTGACCCTGAGAGTGGACACTCTGGTGAGTGCAGGACATGTGAGGGAACATCTGGAGCTGCTGGGCGAGGGCGTGTGGAGACACACCATCCTGCTGTTCACCCACGGCGATCAGCTCCGGGAGGGGCTGGATTTTGAGCAGCACATCCAGGGCGGGGGCAGGGACCTGCAGTGGCTGATGGAGAAATGCAGGGGCAGGTACCATGTCTTGAGCTGTGCAGACGGAGGAGGGAGAGGAAGTGGAGGCTCCACCACGGTGACGGAGCTCCTGGAGAAAGTGGAAAAGATGGCGACAATGAACAGGTGTGAGGCTTTCTCAAGTCTGGTTCAGGACGTCAGAGACCTGAGCCGACAGAGGAACGAGAAGGTCAACCAGCGCCTGAAGGAGATGGGAGATAAGATGCTTCGTCAGGAGCTGGAGCTGAAGAACGTGAGGGAGAGGGAGATGAAGAGCATCAGGTGGATCTTTGATTGGAAGAGGAAGGGGAAATCGCCCGGGAAGGCCAACATTCAAAGGGAAGAGGAAGAGGATGAGGAGGAGGACAGGAGGACGGGAGAAAGGAAGCAGGACTTCGGAGAGCTGGAGGAGAGGATGCGATGGCTGACGGAGGATAAAGAGAGAGAAGTCCAGGATCTTAGCGTAGAAAAACGAGAGAATCCGCGTCGCGCTGAGCCAGAGTGGCCGAGAGAGAGACGCGGCGACGCTTAACCTGGAGCTGAGAGAGATAGAGGTCGAGGAGCTGAGAGAGAGAATTGACGAGCAGCAAGCGAAGTTACTTGACCTTGAACGTGCCGGCGTGGATAAAGAACAAGAGAGGAAGAGGAGGGAGGACGCCATTAGAGCGAAGGAGCAGGAGTGGAGAAAGAAACTGGAGGAAACTGTGGAGTGGCACAAGAGAGAAAAAGCAGAGTGGACGGAACGAGTCGAATCTTTCAAAGCAGAAATGGACGAGACAAAACGACACTGTGACAATGTTCTTGAGAGAAAAGAGAGGGAGATGACAGAGCTGGAAGAGAAACTAAAAAGGGAGATGGAAGTAAAACTGTCTGAAAGAGATAAAGAGGAGGAGGAACTGTTGAAGAGAGCTGCAGAGGAGAAAAGGTTAAGTGTGAAAGAAAAGGCAGATGAGATGGAAAAGGTCCGACAACAGCATGAAAATGAAATAAGAGACATGAATGAAGAAACACGCAGAGAAATCGAAAATCTGAAAAAGCATTTTGCAAAAGAAAATGAGGAACATGTGAAATCAAAAAAGCAGGAGATAGAAAAGCTGGAACAGAAGTATCACAAACAAATAAGAGAAACACAGCGAGAAACTGAAAAAGAGAGAGAAACGATTAATTCAAATCACATGAAAGACGTGATGCAAAAGATCAAAGAGAAAGACAGAGAATTGGAAGATTTAAAACTGCAGCATCAGGAAGAAATTAACCACATGGAAAAACTAATGGAGGCGGCAAGGACAGAACAACAGAGAGAGATGGATAGAAAAGTGAAAGAAAAAGAGGAGGATGTAGAAAGAGTGCAACAGCAAATAAGAGACATGAAGGAAGAAAGAAAAAGAGCAAATGAAGAGCAGAGAGAAAAGTTTGCAAAAGAAGTTGAGAAACAAACGCAGGAGAGAGAAAGACAGATCAGAGAGTTACAACGAAGGTTTTCTGCCCAAATAGAAGAGAGGGAAATAATGAATCAGGAAAATGAAAAGTGCCTTTTGGAAAAACACTTGAGCCAAGTCGAAGAAAAAGTGCGAGAGAGTGAAAAGGAAAAAGAGAGATTCGAGAAAGAGATGGAGAAAAGGGTGGAAGAAAAAGAAAAGGAGATTGAAGAAATGAAACTGAATGTAGGAGAACTTAAGACTGAGCTGCAACAAGAGAAAGAGAAAGAAATCGATTATTTAAATTACAAGAAAGAGATAGAACAAAGAATGAGAGAAAAAGAGAAAGAAATTGAGGCGATGAAGCTGAATGTTAATGAAATGAAGGAGAAACTGCAACAAGGGGAAGAGAAGGAAACGAGTTACAAGAAAGAACTGGAGGAAAGACTGGAAGAAAAAGACAGAGAAATAGAAGGGATGAGAGAACATGCAAAACGAACAGAAGAAAAGAGAGAGAGGGATCGGTTGAAGCAAAAGAGACAGATGATGCAGAAACTGGAAGAAAACGAAGGAGTGATAGAAAAGTTGAAGGAGCACATAAAGGACATTAAAGAAATTGTGGAAAGAAAAGAGGAAGAGGCAGAGGAGCGACTGCAGGACAGAGGGAGACGGACGGAGGAGATGAAACTACAGCTTCTAAACGAAATGGAGAGAAGGTTGAAAGAGAAGGAGACGGAGATTGAAAGCATGAGACAGGAGGCGGACTCCAGGGAGACGAGATGGAGGGAGGAGCAGGAGACGAGGGACGACGAGATGAAGAAGCTGATGGAGATCCTCAAGAAGAAGACAGAGGAACTAACGGAAACACAGAGTCTTCTTGCACAGAGACACAGGGAGGTGGAGAAGGTGATGGAGAAGCTGCAGGAGAAAGAGGAGGCGCTCGAGCATCTGAGGCGAAAGGAAGGAGGCAACGAGAAGGAGCTCGTCCAGCTGAAGCTCACGATCGAGCAAACAAAGTCAGAGCTGAAGAATCTCACAGGCAAGATGGAGGAGGAGATGACGAGCTTGATTCGGGAGTATGAAAAGGAGATCGCAAGAAGAGACGAGAGCGTGGAATCGATATCCAAGGACAAGGACGAGGCCGTGGCTCGTCTGGAGGAGGAGAGCCAGCGTCACGAGGAGCTGCAGGAGCAAAGCGAGAAGATGAGAAAGGAGGCGGAAAATTTCAGATTTAAGTACGAGGAGCTGAGGATTGAGAAGGAAGAGAGAGATCTGGAGGTCAGGGCGTTAACAGAGGCAGGTGAGAAGCTGCAGACGGAGATGGAGCTGAGAGAGCAGCTCGAGAGACAGATGATGGAGAGAGAAAGTGAGTGGAGAATGAAGGAAGAGGAGATGGAGAAATTGTTGAAAAGGGAAAGGGAGGTCGAGGAAAGGGAAAAGGACACGAGGAGAAATGAGGAAGAGTTGAGCAAGAGACGACTTGAATTGGCCGCGAAAGAGGAAGAGCTTCGAAAACTGGAAGTGAATCTTGAGACACACCGAAGAGAGCGTGATCAATACGAACAGGGAGTGAAACTGAGAACTCAGACTATCGAGAGAAAGGAGCGGGAGATAGAAAGTTTGCTACGAGCTCTGGAAGTCAAACAGCAGGAGCTGAGCAGCCACGGGCAAGATCTCCAGAAGAACGTGAAGCGTCTCAGAGACCAAGGGAAGGAGCTGAAAGAGAGAGAGCACCACCTGAACAATGAGGAGCAGGAGCTGATCAGCTGGAAGTCCGAGCTGCAGACGCAGAACCAGAATGTGGACTCCACAGCTCAGCAGCTGTCCGAGATGGGCAGAGATCTGGCTCTGCTGAAAGAGGAGCTGCACCGAAAGGAGACGAATCTGAAGACGGCGCTTAAGAAATGGAGCAAGTGGGAAGTGGAGCTCGAGGCGCGAGAGGCGGAGTTGCACGAGAGAAACTTCGAGGGCGGTCAAGCTGCGGTCGAGAGTTCGGAGAACAACGTCTTTGTGATGTGCCAAGAGGTCAGAGAGCAAAGGGCAAAGGTCAGAGCGGCGGTTCAAGGAGAGAGCACGAAGGAAAGGGAGGATCAGACGATGACAACAGCACAGTCAGCTGTAAAGACTGATAACTGTCACCATGAAACACTAGAAGAGAAAGAGACGAGTGAGGAAAAGGAAGAGATGAGAGGAAGAGGAGGAGAGATGGGAGAGGAAAGAGGCCTGGAAAGGAAACAGGTCGTCCAGGATCAGAGGTCATTGAGGGTGCTGGTGCTGGGGGAGTCCTGGTCGTCACGCTGCCCAGCCGGAGTCACCATCCTGGGTGGAGAAGAGCACAAACCAGACGGCTCCACCTTCAGGTCCTGGAGAGGTCAGACAGCCGGGAGACGCCTGGCGGTGGCCGAGCCGCTGGGTCTGAGGTGGAGGGACGGACCGGATCCATCAAACCTAAAGAAAAGCCTCCTGGACGGAGTTTCCTGGTGTCACCCGGGACCTCACGTGGTCCTCCTGCTCCTGCCCGTCTTCCTGGCCTGCACGAGGAAGTACAGGAGAGCCGTGGAGGAGGACATGGGTTCGCTCGGGGAAGGGATCTGGCAGCGCACCCTGGTGGTGTTCACCTGGGGGGAAACTTTAGGGGTGAGCGCAGAGCAGCACATCCTGAGGAGCGGGGAGCTGACGGGGTTCGTGGAGAAATGTGGCGGCAGGTTTCACGTGCTCACCAGCAGGAGAACAAACCCTGAGACTGAGGGGCTGTTCGAGAAGATGGAGGGCATAGTGGCCTCGAACAGCAGGGGGCAGTGTTTGGTGTAGATCTGCAACACAACCTAATTAATTTATCATGTAAACACAAATTCAAGTTGATATGTCTTCTAATAAATGAGATGATTAAAACACTTTTACTGGTTTTATTTTTATTTGGGGAAGTAAAGCAATAAAAGGTTTGGGTGGGAATCGAACCTGCGGCTGCTACAGAAAGACTCAGTCCTCCATCTAAAGTGTAAACCCCACAGTGTAAGAACTTCACATTACAAATAAAAGTACTGCATGTAAAAGTACACAATTAGTTTAATGAATCACTTCTACCTATTTTTCAATTAAACATAAATAAATAAAACAAGAAAGAGTGCAGAGGTGTGCTGAGGCCAAACTGGCTCCACATTTAAATTCACTAGATCCAGATTTTTATTTGTATCTGCACCAAATTCCACAAACTCATAAAAAACAGTCGCCTAAATATGCAAGATTAGTTTCATCAAGTTCCATGAATTATTCTATAATTAACAAATAAAAATGTTTGAAAATATCACAATATTAAAGAAAGAAAGGAATTTGGATCTGTTCCCTGATCTGGAGCCACAGCAGAATAGGCCTGACCTTCTCACTTCCTCCACAAGATGGAGACCTTGTGTCAGAGTAGAGACGACAGTGCAGCGCGGTGCTGAAAGTTCCTGATGATTGGGGAGTTGATGGTGAAAGTATAGTGAAGCAAGTCAAATTCATATTCCTTCTAAAAACCACAATTTTCCGTGTAAATGGCTACTTTGAAAAGCAAGAGCACACAAAGCCAGACGAGCGGGGCCCCGTCTTGACTGGAGGCATTTCAGGGAGAAGCCAACCATCTCGCAATTATAACCGCAGGGGGCCTACCCCCCCGCTGAGAGGACTCCTGCTTTGACAAGTAAATTATGACTCTTGATGAGAGGAGTACAGCTTTCTCAGAATGCCATTTTTGACAGCCGGGGAAGGGGGGGGGGTGCGGCTGGATACATACAACAACTTCCATCATCAGCGGAGCCAGATGCAACATCCAAAAACACTCGTGTGCAATCATCAGGCTAATAATTATGGAGTGTGAGTGCTGGTCTGTGCCTCACATGGCAGCAATGTTTTTTAATCTGTCCATTCAGTGGGAGCCGCCTTCAGAGGCGAGATGAGAGGCTGTTGTGTCGAGATGGATCCCTGCTCCTCTGATCATCTCTGCAGGGTGGGACCGCTTTCAAAGAGTCGGGCCAGACAAATTGCAGCTGATGCAGACGTAATTTTCATATGTAATGTTTTAAACATATCAGGTATCCAACACAAACTCAGACCTGTCATACCAATCGGTTTGTAGTATTCAAATCCATAGATTTAACATTAAAAAAGCAAATTTATTGCATCACAACGCGTGATTTATTTACTATAAGCCTTGATTGCTTCATATATTGATCACAAATACTTGGCTATTGATGGTTTAGTTTTAAAAATTATTTTTAAATGCAAGACAAAAACTGTTAACTGCAGAAATGAAGCCGCAATATTCAGGATAAGGACGTCGCCATCTTGTTCAACAGGAGCCTCAGTCTCTGTAGCGACTGTGGGATGAAGCTCTGCTGGCGAGTTCCAAGTGAACGACCAATCATGAGTCAGTAAATGACAGAAACCATCTTTGACGCATACCCCAACTTTTTTAGTTTGGTCCTAGTCCCATCCTCTAACATAGAGGAGGCAGGATTTATGACCTATACTGCATCCAGCCACTAGGCGGTGATTGAGACGCTTTTGCTTGACTTTTTGATCTTAATATACAGTAGCTAACCTAAGCTAGTCATATATCCATCTATCTATCTATCTATCCATCCATCTATCTATCTATCTATCTATCTATCTATCTGTCTGTATGTCTATCTATCTATCTATCTATCTATCTATCTATCTATCCCTCTATCTATCTATCACGCTCACTAGACAGATATACCACTAGCTTAGTTAGTTATCTTCGTAGAGGCTGAGGCACAAAACTTTGTAATTCCACCTTTTGTTAGTTTTATGCTTTGACACATAATAAATAATATTGGAACATTTGCTAGGGGGAAAGATGAGCTAATGCACGGGTCTCATCAGAGTCAAAGTTCACGTCAACATCTTCGCAAATTCTCCAACTCCTGCTTTCAAATGAATGATGCATTATAAAACATGGTCCTTTCATTTGAGTTTATGGCACGAATTAAGTATTTGCAGCAAGAAAGTACAGAATAGATGTTTTTCTTTTTAAAAATCATAACGAGAATTTTTTAATAAGTTTGGTTTCAGACGTCTCTTACAAAAGGTAAAACACATTTCTTAACCCCGGCGAGCTGAACTGATGATCTGAACTTTTTGTAAAACCAATGTCGGACAAGTTTAGAGAGGTGGAATTAAAAAGTAAAAGAATGTAAAAAATGTTTTTTAACTGACCCGTGAGCCCAAAAAGCGATTGCACACTTTTTTTCTTTTCCATTCAAGGACCTTCAGAAAAACAAAAACCACCAGAAAACCACCACTATCGGGGGTTTAAAGGTGAATCCTTGTTCCACATCAGCCCCGTGACACTGAACGGTGCAAACAGGGAGCGATGAAACCACTCTGGGCCACTCATTCGGGTTTTTGCCGGCATTAGTTCAGATTAAGGCAACACGGTAACCCTAATTCATCTTTATTTGCAGCCTTTTAAGGTCCTGAATCATGCTTTTGGGGAAATATGGATGGGGCCTCATTTACATGCAGCACAATAGACAGGAACGGCTCAGTCAATCATGTCCACAAATGTTCGAAAACCAAATTACTGGGCTGTGTTAAAACAGGAGTTAATGGTAGGGCTGATTTTTATTAAGGTCTGTGCACTCTCATTTGAATAATGGTCTTTCCGACAATGTTTTTTCTTTGCAGTACTTGACCCAGGAAGGAAATAAATGTGATTCTGCTTTAACACCTCCATTAATATTCAAGTGGCTTTAATACTCCAGGTTTATTTCTGACACATCCTAATTAGCATGGCAGTCCGCCGCTAGTTTACGATAAATCAGGTTCTGATTGTGCATTTGCGTGCACGGAGGGAAAAGAGTGAGTTTAATTATCGATAATTCGAGGCCATTGTGAGGAAACGCTGGCTGGTGGTGGCCAAACCCTGAAAAACAAAAATACAACATGATTATGTTTTATGTTTGACACTGATTCACTGGAACATGAAATCAGCTTCTCTTACATGGAAGTCGACAGTGAATGGAGCTTTAATTGAACCAGTTAAATCTTTTAAATCATTGATTAAAAATGTATTATTCGTCTTCTTTTGGGGCTTTTGACAAAAGATAACAAAATACACTTATATGAACATATGCGTTCTATCAGGGGCCATAAAGGGGCCACAGTTTACAAAGAGGGGCCAAATTATGTCTAACATTCATACAGAATTCCTGATTCAGGAATCGCTTCTTTCAGGAGCCAATCAGATTTCAGCTGCCACCCTTGAATCCAAATCCCGGATTTTAGTTGTGGATGGATGTCCTGTAGCCCCGACTTCCAAAGACATTTTGGCGAATCACGTTTAGCCGATCGTCGTCCCGGAGACGTCACCGTTCGGGGAGCCGCTCGCCGAGGTGGCGTCCGGTGATGAGGACAGGTAAGACGTTTCCACGATCCCGGCTGCAAAAGGTCAGCGCCGCCGGTCCCTCCAGGCCGAGGATTTATATTGAACCTGATGGACCATGAGAAGTTCAGGAACTGCACCCCCCACCCCCCACCCACCTTGTCCAACTCGGCCACCTACCCAGGGGGGACATTTAGATAACATTAGACCTTTCGGAATTAGATCGCCCACCGTTACGTAAACCACCCACGGCCTGGCAAAACGACATCTGGAGACGATTCTGAGGACGGACGTATATCAGGGATTTATTCTGAAAGTATAGAAACGTAGATTATCTGATCTGTGCCCAAAATAGCTGTAGCGCAAGGGAGGGACACGAAAGAACACAGTGTTCCTGACTGGGTGCAGAGGCGGCCGGGAACTAGATCGGACCAAACTTGATTCTGAAGCAAGCATTGACTAGTCACTAAGGAAATTATGAGTATGGCTTTTTTCTTTAAAATAATACATGCTTCAGGTAATACTTTAAAAAGACCTTTAAACCTTATACCGGCAGCTGTATGCTTCCATGTGTTTTACTCCCTCGCCTCCTCTGCTCCTGAAGAGGTAGAGGAAAGAGAGAGAGCGAGCGGAGGAAGAGGAGGCGACGAGGCTGCAGATGATGACTCCCCCTCTGGACTGCATCCTTTCTGGCTGAGTGCGTCCGGTGGGCCAGAGCCAGGTCCTGGAATCTAGCTAATGAGACACACCCCCCCCGAGGGGCCCGCGCCGTCCCATTGGCCGAGAGGCTGGCGGCCGCCGAGGCGATTGGCCGATCGCGTCCTGTGCGAGCAGCTGTCAGAGCGTGTTGCAAATCAAAGTCACAGCGTTTTCGTATCCAGCGTGGCACAGAGTAAGGAAGCTAAATGAGTGGAGGGGGAAAGTAGAGCGGCTGCACTCAAACTTAAAGCTGACAAGTTCCTCTGCTTTTTACAGTTTCGTCTTTTTCTGAGGGACATGATTCATTTTTATTCATAAACATCAGTTTTAACTCTGTGTTTGATCTTTCACGTGTTTATCTTTCCTCTTATGGCTGATTGAGATATGACGCCTCCACAGAGAATCATCACCAAGCTGCTATTCTTTTTAATATGAGACATCACAAGACATCCTCCACATGGGACTGCTAACTAAAAGAATATATCTATCCACATAAAGATTTTATTTATTCAGTGCGATATCTGAGGAGGGCTCTTTGACATGCAGGTCTTTGAGAGCAACATGCTCTGTAACTCGCAGCATGAATAAAACATTGTATTTTTAACAATGTGCAAAAGACCGGAGCCTCTCATCTGGAACGTCCGACAAATATATTTCATTCCTCAACATGATGTGGACACAAGCAACATCCTGAGCCTTGACCCACGGTGAAAATCTTTTGAATTATGAGGAAAGAATCACAAATAATCCGATGTTTTCAGCGTTTCGCGAGAGACCGAGAGGTGCAAGACGAGTTTGAAATCTGTCGCTTCTTCACCCGACATCTTTGCTTCTCGGTCTCTGTGGCCCGGGAGCTGTGAGGCGAGTTCAGCTGAAGGTCGGGACGCAAGAAGAGGGGATGACGAGCGGTTGTGGTCACAGATCAGCTCATGGTGGCAGACGGCTGACGGCTGAGAACCGGCAGGAAGGAAAAGGGAGTGAGGGCCCGATGAGGAGGGGAAACAGACGGAGGATCGAAGCCTTGTGGCAGATAATTATCCACGTTTTGTCTTTTTATCTGAATTTTGTGTCTCCTTGTGAACTTTGTGCTTCTATAATCATTTTGCATCTTTGTTTGCATCTCTATAAGATGGTTTGATTGTCTCTTTTTAGCCTTTTCATGGACATTCCTACAATAAATGCTTTCAGTCACCCACAGAGTGTATTTGGGCCAAGGGGCTTCCATACCCTTTGGACCCTCGGGACCCTTTGGACCCTCTGGACCCTCTGGACCCTTCAGACCTGTTCGTTTCCCCATCGATGATAAACACATATAAAGAGAGGGTTGATGCAGCAGCAGATACATATTCACAGATCTGGAGTCAGCGCTGAAGGACAGGAAGCTGCTGTGCAACATGTCGAGCTGCATCGAGCGAACACATTCACATCTATTACAGCTCCTGTCAGCTCCTCTCCCCCGTCTCCTCCCACGCTCCCATCTCTCTCCTTCTCCTCTGTTTCATACTTTGTCCATTTGGATCACATCTCGCTCTCTCTCTCCGTTTGCCCCCCCCCCACCCCCTCTGTCCCCGTGCGGACGCTCATGGAGTCAGTTTGTGGAGTTCGCATTCGGCTAATTAATCAAAGCCGGAACAAGGAATAACAGATGTGATGTCGTCTGATTGGCCGGCAGCGAGGGGTCAAAAGTTCACAGGAGAGGAGCGCCCTCTAGTGGCGGACTGGCTGTCTGTACAGTCTGTACTCTGTGCTTTGCTCTTTTATAGAACCACTCATGCATGAACATACACCCCCGGGCCATTCATATTATATTTGCATTATGCTGTTTAGTTTTCTAAAAGATTTTTTTTTCTCCTTCTCCGCTCTATACTCCATCTCTTCTTGTGTGTTCTCTCTCACACAGACAGACACACACACGGAGACTAATCCACAAAATCCTTAAATGCCCCCCCCCCATTGAGCTACATTATATAAGACGGAGAAGAAAAAAAAGGCTTCATATGACGAACTAGCAGGGAATTACATGTCGGTACAAGCTTATTACTACACACACAAACACACAAACACACACACACACACTTTCATGTCAGCTGCTGTGAAAGAACAAAAAAATATTTTAACCTCGTCTGAACTTTCCCACTTTCTTAATCTGGCGATGTAAAAAAAGAACAAGGTCTGCAGTGTGTTAGTACACCGTGTCCAGGTTTGTACAGGACAGACTTAACTCCTGACATCCTGGACAGACCCACACACACACGCACACAAACACAAACACACACACACACACACACGCAGGCTCTCTCTGCTGTAGAATATTCTATTGGAAAACACTTCCTTGCCCGTTTGCAGTACATTTAGGTAGAAAAGCTTCTCTGCCACCTTGCCACTTTTCCTCCGGGATTAAAATGGAAGACCTAGTTATTCCATTTCGGTTTTTATCTCGATTACCCCGATGAAACTTTGATGGGCCTGACAGAGGAGGCAGGAGGGAGGTGATGAGCAGATTAAAGATTGATTGTGTATGTATAATGAAGTCAGTGTTGGAGGGACAATCTGTCTCCTGCTTTAGGTCAAGGAGTCTGCAGAGAACTCCAGAAGATGCTGGACCATTTTAAGTTATGAAACAAGGCCTTTAACAGTGATTCAATTTGTGTCTTTACCTGATGCAGAGGTCAAATATGAGCCTCACATGGATCTGATGCATTATTCCTGTAGAAGGCAGATTTAAGAAACCCCCTTCAGACCCCAGCAGGATCAGATGTACTCACTGGACTGTGGTTACAAGATTAACTGCGGCAGCTTTGGAGACATTTGGAAACAACTTGAATCCACAAAGATTCACAACATGAAACAAAACCTTTGCTCTGGAGCTAAAACCCGGAAACATCGAGCAGCGAAAATAAAGAAACTCGATCCGATTGTGTGTTTGTTTTCCATCAAGAATGATTTACATCTGCAGAGAAGTGAGGGAAGACGCTCAGGTCGGAGGATTTCTGTCTGTATGAAGCCACTTTACTGTACGTTGCTTCTGATAGAAGAGCAGATGGTTTATATGTAGGAAATATTTCAAAAATGTCTACAATAATACTTTTTCTAGCAGAAGAAACGTCCAAGTTCCGACTCCACACGGTTTATTCGTATAATAACGTTCTGAGTAGGATTGAACCTTTTCTGTAGGAAACACATTGACCTCAATACCAATACCACAAACCATCCTTTTAAAATGATAAAATACATATATACATATATATAAAAGTATTAGTTCATTATAGTTCAGCCTGAGGCCACATTAACAACACGTTTCGCTGGCTGCATGAAGGAACACATCGTTGGTCTTCTGCAGGACATCAACGCTCCACAGTGAGGGACGGCCATGTGAGAACAGCTGGTCATCTACATGTCTGTGTATGTAGAGCATCGAGCCTGCAGCCTGGGAGAAGGAGCGTGCAGAATCAGGCCCCGCTGGTCACTGTAGCATCGCTGTGACTCACACTTACGCTCCGAGCCGTTAATGCATACAAGCATCCTGCTCTGTCAAATCAGCCCCACGGTCGGTTCGGCGCTTTACACTATTTAACATACACAACGTTACCGCTATTAAATCCTGCCGCGGTGAGATCTGTGGCGGTCGAGGGACCTGTTGCTTATAAAAGATGCACGGCCGCTGAAACATCATCCCAGTTGTGCGCAGAGGAGTTGGAGACACAGTTTATCCTGCATAGTTTCAACATACATCTCCTGTGTGTGTGTGTGTGCTGCTGCTGCAAAAAGCCCCAGAGCCAGAGAGTAAAGTCAATTGTTCAACCCCCCCCCATCATAAAAAATGCATACAGTGGCATATGGTGTGCCAGGCTGCGTTAGAGGCAACGCAGCTTCAGCCCCTACACTCAGAAATCCATATCCATTACTGCCATTTCTCTGTTTTTTTCTAAAAAGGCAGAGGTCAAGAGTTCACATCCCATCACACAGGAGAATCCCCTTGAACATCTGCTTCTGTTGCCATGGCAACTGCCTGTCACTGCTGCTGCTGCTGCTGCTGCCGAACAACTGGAGGGGGGGGGAGGATGAGGAGGATGAGAGACCTTTTATTATTTATTTTTTTCATAGCTGCAGGTGCATTTTAAAACGTGAGGACACAAACTGTAGAGCAGCGACTGTTCTCGACCAGTACAAAGGTTTCTCCAGCGCATTGAAACACATGGAGTTCACCAGAGTGTCCAGAGGTGAACCACAGCAGTGGAGACCAACAGATGCAGAGTGGTCATATAAACTAAAGCTCAGGTTGTGTATTCAACTGACTTGTGCTCTGCCTCTCACACAGACTCAGCTGGGATTGGCTCCAGCCCCCCTGCGGCCCTCAGAGGACGGTACAGATAATGGATGGATGGATTATACTGCGCTCTATGATGTAAATACTCAGAATTTCACTCGACTCTATCCTGGAATACTCAGAAGAATGAGTAAAATATTTAACCAGCCAAGAATAATCTGGAGCAAACCATTCTCTTTCAGAACAACCTCTAGAATTGAACTGAGCAATATTCACTTTCAATGAGCTCTATTGGCATAATATTATATTAAAGAAAAACAAGGAATCAAATCAACAATAATAATGAAACCAATGCTATTAAATAATTAATGGAATAAATAAAAAAAATTGAACATAAAGTACAAGTAATGTAAAAGTATACATGTATAACAATACTCTTGAGAATACAATTAAATCCTCCTGAATTAGTTATGTTGTAGAACACGAGTTTGAAGTAGAACGCTCTAGATCCTGGATATGTTCACTCATGCTTATTTAAAAATATATAGTTGAATGATTATTTTTGTGCATTTTTAAATGTAGCTTCAAAGCTTGTTTTTCATCTTAACATTTACTTGAACTCAAATCTGGAAACACAGCGATGTCATCTGAGAAATCCCCCAAAAAAACTACATCCAGGAAAAATATCTACTGAGTCATGAACTTAATGTGACCTAATTATGTTTGGATTCTGCTTCACCACGTATTAACTTTCATTTAACGCTTCACTGTAAGACACACACTCACCTCCCGGCTGTTTGTACACACACACACACACACACACTAATACACACACAGAGATAACACACTAATGCAGCCGTAAGGGCGACTGTGTGTGTCACTGCATGACAGCTACATTAATATGATAAAAACATTAAAATTAGTACAATATGAGGGAATAATATAACCCTGCTGCTGCCTTATGTGATGATTAGAATAAAATAATATCTAGGTTTATTTTCTTAAATAGAAAAACACACATAAAATCTATAAATTGATTTGTTATCATAGCTCTATAAATGTTTTATTTCAACTTCTGTGGAATCACTAAATTAATATTTACTGCGGTTAGATTTGAAATTAATTTCAAGAGGGTTAATTCGGGTCTACATTATTTTTATTCTCTCTCACATTAATTAAATTGTGTGTTTAATCGCTCGCACCCGAGCTGGGAATAATGACAATAAGGAGGACGTTAACAGGAACCATAATAATGAAAAGGCACCAATTAGCATGTGGCTCCGACTGTGTGATGAATTATTTATGAAATCAGAGCAAACAGGAGGGCGATGGTCAGTGAGGAGGATCCGTATAAAGACAGGACACTCGGCTGCTGATCTCAGAAGACACACGTCTCCTGCTGCTGCTGCAACTGGACTCACAAGGTACTTTTATAATATATAACAAATATAACAGTGTGTCATGATAGTACTGCAATTTAGTGTAATTTTATTTATTTAAAAATTTTTATTGTATTCAAAATTGCAAGTTTTAGGATTTACACTGGCTATTTGTTTAATTTTAGAAATTTGCATTATAAAAATACAGGTATTTTGCCTCCAGAAATTTTACTTCCATCAATTTGCTTTTTTGAATTATTTCTTCTAAAATTGTAGAAAATATTAAGATCAGATTCTTGTATTTCATAGCCTGCCGCAGCTTGTTAATATTTTATAAATTACTTAAAAATTAAAACCTTTCCAGAGGCTGTTTGGTCGAGAGGGATTTAAAAACACAAAAGCTTCAGGTTTCCCTTCCTGAGCACAAATTACAGTTAAAGAAAAATAGGTACAATGATGAATTTCAATTTTTTTTATGCTTTTCATTCAGCTGCCTCAACATACACAGGACAACTTAGAAATTATTCACAACTCCCTCAACATGGGAGGAGGAGGAGGGGGAGTAGGGGAGGATCTGCCCTGGAAAGCGACGGAGCCCAGGACCCAGGAGCCTCGGCGTGGCCGGGGTCCCAGCGCGCGGTGCATTCACAGTTCACAGGCATCTCGACCTAAATGCGATGTGACGGGAGAACCTTTACTGAAACAAACGGGAATATAGTATCAGGGCCGGCTGACCGAGCTGTGAACCGGGGCCCGAGCACAGAGCAAATTAACATCAGCAGAAAATAGCTCAGTGTTCTCAGATGGTTTTATGTGCCAGGCAGCAAAACACATCCAGCTCTGCCAGGTCACTTCAGCCCGCAGATGTTTTAAGAATGTAAGGGGGGGCTTCTACCGGGCATCATCCTCCAACCTCTGACCGCGGAGCCGGACCGACTCCCGAGGTGCTGCTGCTCCGTGTCCCGCGGGCAAACGACTCCCCGGCTCGGAGCCTTCAGTCCCACTGTCGTCCATCATGAGATCTCTGTCGTGATGTCTTCCACTGAGCCGAGTCGGCTAATGATGCTGATCTCTGCCGCTCGGTGGGAAAGAACGCAGAGAGAAACTCACTTCTGTGGCTGTTAGAGGGTAGAGGCCGTGGAAGAGCTTCTCTGGTCGTCCAAGGTCAACGTCTGCTGCCCGTGATGTAGAGGAAGAGGAAGAGGAAGAGGAAGAGGAAGAGGAAGAGGAAGAGGAAGAGGAAGAGGAAGAAGAAGGCCTGATGCAAGTCCAGAGTTCGTTCGCCTTTCGAGATGCAAAGATACAGGTCGACCTGCAGACCAGCTAGCTCCCTTCAGCTTGACCCCCACGTCACAAACCAGTAAGCTATTGGTCCAACAGCAAAGTACTAGAGCCCTTAAAAATTTGTTTTAGACTAAACAGAGTCTGCATGTAGATATGGAGAAGTAAGAACGCCCAGAGGCCGATTCATCAGACGAGAGCTGACGGGCTCCAAGATCTGGTTGAGGCCTTCAGTTGTGTTAGTCAAGTTTCGGGTAAGGAGCAAAGGGAATGGATCATGTCCATAATGTCCCCAAGAACGTGTGATTCTCACATTAGCTATGGTTTAATAACCCAGAATTTAAATAGTGATGTATGGAAGTATTTTGCCTTTTGCATTTACACTGAAAAGGACGTTTGGTTCTAAAGGTTCTAGAGCTCTGATATACGTCCCGAACTTAAAAGGAATAAACGTTTTTGGCGTTTTCAGGGGGGGACAGACATGCAGAGGAGGGAAGAAAATGGAGATAAAAGGTGAGAGATTCCCCCCCCCCTCCCCTCCCTCCAGCCGCAGCCCATTAGTTCAGAGCAGAGCAGGGAGGTGTAATGTCGGAGGACGAGGCCGAGGGACGGACCGGGGGAGGTTTTTAAAAGCCTGTGTAGTCGGCTTTGCGTTGGAGGTGAGATGTCATTTCCTCTCGCGCCGCACGGATATAAAAAGGCTCCTCGGCGGCTGCTGACGGGTGCAGGGACCCGGAGGAGAACAGGTACAAGAAGAGGAGGAAGACGAGGAGGAGGATGAAGGTGCTGACGTCTGCAGATCACAAACATGTGGTCACATTGAGCTACTGACGGGAATCAACAGCAGAATTAAGTCTCTCAGTGGCTGGTTGACGATGTGTCTCTGTATCCTCACGCTATGCAGAGATGAAGCTGAAATATACATTTATAAAAATATATTTACTTTTCTTGTTAGTTTTTGCTCCAAATATTTCTCACCAAACCGATTTCAGGGTCGGAACTTCAGATGCATTCATAACTGCAGGTGTTCAGTTTGTTTTAAAAGACCAATTAAGGTCATGTTAAAACAACAGTTCAACAAAAACACAACACAATTACATTTCCCCTTGACCAGAGTCCGACTATAATTTGCTGAGGTCATAGGATATTGTGTGTGTGTGTGTGTGTGTGTGTGTGTGTGTTTGTGTGTGTGTGTGTGTGTGGGGCATGACCCATTACATTTTGGAATGGATCCAGATAAACGACTGAATCCAGGATGTGTAACAGAGCGTTGGACGAACCATCAACTCTCCGAGCTTCCTTCTGGTTTATAAAAAAAATGGCTAAACAACCAAATCAGCTTTATCAACAATGCAAATACTGTTTCCAGTTTCCTCCATGACTCACACTACAATATTCATATGTGTGTGTGTGTGTGTGTGTGTGCGCGCATTAATTATATATACATCTCCTTCCATGATGTCATGCAACTTGTCACAGTAGATCTTCTCTGTTCACATCCATGTACATATGTGTGGAGATGTGCTCATACGGAAGCTTCTCAGTATATATCTGCATCTCTACGTTTCTCCACACATGAGCATAATCTGAGGTGTGACGAGAACCTGAGAAGAGGCTGAGGAGCCAGACTCAGGTCGGGGGGGGTGTGATTCAACCCTGACTTCTCGTGCCCGGACTTCTTATTCACACTTGGATCACGGTTGTGAAAGGCGTCCGCGGGTCAAGCATCTGGAGGTGACCTCGCCCTGGATACGGGAGGCTGCACTGAGCATGCTCACGGCCTCGTTTGTGGGTCACATCTCTCACCCCGAGGGCAGTCGAACACACAAACAAGAAGACAGACACACACAGAGAAGACTGACGGAAAGAGAAGAGGAAAATGTATCACAGAACCTATAACACACACACACACACACAGCCTGTCTTCCACAGCCATATGGCCCAACACCACATGTTGCAACTGATATTAATGTATATACGAGTGTGACAACAGGGAAACACATGGAGATGTGTGGACGTGTCTGGTGTTGTCACGGATACAAAGACACACACACTCTCGAGTTGTGAGAGCACAATACACTCAGCACAGCAGGTGCCCTCACGCAGGCTGAGAAATGGAGAGAGAGCCCAAACATGCCAGACAGCATCATCATCCGCTTCTCTGTGCCCCCCCGACGCCGGGACCCCCGGTAAGAGGAGCCGGATGGGAAGGGTGGCAGACCTCGGTGTGGACACTGTGGGGGATGCCAGGGGAGGTGAGGATCACACACACTGGGCTGAAACACACACACACACACACCCTCAGACCTATAGGTATGTGTGAGGGTGGAAGTAACAGGAGCTAAGCTATGTTACAGTGTCTGAGAGGGTTTTTCACATTAGAGTCCATTATTTTCCCTTTAAGGCTGAACTAAGGCTGAAATCAAGCTTCACAACACAGATATCAGTCCTCTCAATGCTCCAGAATGTTTTCATCAATCCATGAATTCTTCCCTCCGAGAATTGTTGAAAATGTCAAACAAACAACCTCACAATGATTAAGGAAGTGGAACAAAATCCTGGATCCTCCCCCTGCTCCAGATTCACAGTTCTTCCTTGACCCACCACACAAACCCTACACCAAGTTTAATTGAAATGCTTTAGTGGAGGTCGCAGCTTTCAGCAGAGACATTGTAAAGTGGTGTCTCACATCTGGAATTAAATAAATATCTATAAAACTTGGATCTAAAAAAAAACTGGTAATTAATCACTTCTTAAAATCGCTGCAAACTAAATACATTTTTCATTTATTTTCATTCGATGACATGAACATGAAGGACAGAAACAAAGGTGGGTGAACACAAATAAACCTTCCAGCTGCAGCAGTTAAGTCAGTTAATATCTATAAGAGCTCTCTATTAAAAATAATTAGCCTTCACTGATCATTTGCTTTTGCTGGTTTTCATTGTGACTAAGTTCATCTCCTCTTTTCTTTTTTCCCAGTTGAAGAACTTAGTTTGAACTTTGTGTCCTCGTTGCTCCGCAGCCTGACACTCGAAACAGCGTTTGTAACTCCACCACTGTTTTGTGTTTACGTCTGCTGTTTGGAGAATTCCTCCACAACCTCCTGAACTTATGAACCCTTTTCATAATCAACCCCATAATGTCACAAACGCTCGGCTGTCAAAAGGTGACGAGTCAGAATTTTTAGATTCTTCCCTGAAGAGATGGAACTTTTCTCTTAAGACCAACAATAATTTGAATAAAGGTATTTTTTAAGTACATTTACTTCACTCAGGATTGTCAAACACAAATGAACTATTAAAATAATATATATGCATGTATCCAGGCTCCAGCACTTCCTCATTAAAAACAATAAATTAATCCCACATTATATTAATTTGTTCAGATTTACCTGTGCATTAGAACATTATCTCTTCGGGGTTAAGTTTAGGTCTATTCCAGTGTCAGTTGAGCTTGATAAAACACTCATACGCTGCATCAATAATAAAGTGATCATGTTGTACACAGGCCATGAGGCTACATCCTTTTAGTCCTGTCGCTCCAAATGGATTTCAGTGTCTCTGCATGTAGCTGCCGCACCGCTGAATTATTGAAGGTGGTAATTAGGTGATTGTGGCTGCTGCGCCGTGCGTCTCCCGAGGCCAGAGGAACTGTCGGAACAATGTTAGTGTGTGTAAAGGATTAGGTCATCAGATCAGCTTCCTATCCGTCCATCTGTCCCAAAAGACAAATCTCCCTCCGCCCTCCTCCTCTCCCCTGGCTGTGTTTATTTTGGCCTAATTCCAACTCCCCGGCTTCGCAAAATGAGCAAAATACAAGCACTTTGATTGAATAGATATAAATCCTCGGGCGAAAAACACCATTTACACTAGAGAGAGAGTGTCTGTGTGTGTGTGTGTGTTTCCCTTCCCATTGGATCTTGTTTATCTAGGCAGAGTGTGCGCACGTTTCTAAAGTGGCCAACTGTCCCAAAGCTGTTGTGGTATCACTGTCCCGCTTGCATTTGCATTTCTGCGTCATGTTATCTCTACCCACTCCAGATTTTATGAATATAATTGGGATGCGTGTCAGGGGAACAATGGGTTTTGTGAAGCGTTGCCCCGCTGATGAACCAGGATGAGCCAATGCTCCGTGACCTGGATAGAGGAGGAGAAAACCGCCATGTTACCAAGGGTCACAGTGTCAGTGGCAACACACATTTGTGTAAGAGAAAGCAATCACACACACACACACGCACACACTCAACGAATCGCGTGTCGCGGCGGTTGCCCTTTAAGTTGCTTTATGCTCATGCTGCAGGTTAACAGTGCAAACGATCCGTGCTCCTCCGACTGGGAACACTGGAGCCCGGATGAAGTGCATGTAGATTCCAGCTTGTTAATGGTGTCGCCGAGCAGTTGATCTTTGCAGCTTTACACACAAGCAGAGTGTGAGTTCACGCGTTGGCTGAACCGGAAAGATTCAGAGGTCACGGCCGAGTCCAGAAGGTTCACGTGAGAAAAAAAAAGGGAGAAGATATTCCCTGGAGCTCTGGAGACACATTCAATGAGAATAGAAGATGTTGCTTTAATGATTTTTTATTTTTCATAACCTTGCTTATTGTCATAACAAACACAGACGTGGTTTCAGACGAACACTGTGACAGACAAATAACATCCGGGTTCAATTCCCATGCTCCTGTGTCGCCATGTCCATTAATCCTCTTATGGGGTCAAAATGGACTAAAAACTAAAATTAGCTGATCTCATCATCTTCCAGTCAATGATACTGGGCCTTAAATCTTCAATAATAACACCAGTACAATGTCTTTACAGGAGGAAAATTATTATAATCAATCGATTAATATTTTATTAAAAGATGGTTTATATTGTGGCTAAAGGAGATGTCCAGCAATTGTCACACCTGATTACAGGTTGTGGGAATTTGACGAATATATTTTATAAAGCATTTGTGATTCTATAGTTATTTCTAAAACCAAGATGGCGCTGGACAAAATGTCAAACTTGAAACCTTTTATAGTAGGAACACTTTGAATTGCCAGGTGATGAAATATATATCTGCCTCGTGTTGAACCATATAATAGCTTATAAACCTACTTTAGTAAATAACAATAAATAATTTATGTCAATTCATTTCAATGTATAAACCCTTGAAGATTCTGTGATATGAAATTATGTTTAAAACAAATGTTGATTTTACACCGGCCACAGGATTTTCAATTGATTCTTGATTCTGCAGTTACTCAACAGAGCCGAAAGTTGTCTTTTATTCTCTGCCGGTAGCTCACACATCATTTATTAAATTAATCCCACAGATTAGAAGCATATCATATTGTGCTACTGGTTCACTTTGACCCTTTTCCTCTCAGGATGTTCGTCACTGCCGATCATGTAACTTGCACCAAACTAGCTCTCACTTGTAATCAGAGTAAGTCCACTACATCTAATCCAGAGCATCTGTGTTTGTGCAACAATTGTTAAAGATTAGAGGACGAATCAGGACATCAGCGGTGCAGCCAATGGGACGGTGTGGGGACAGATGGACAGACGCTCCCTCAGGTTGGACGGAGGAGAGCTGTGCAGCCTGGTGGAGAATAAGCTCCATTCACACATAAATAAAAAGAGACAGGACGGCCATGAGCTCGAGAACATCTCCACCCGAGCGTGGACGATTTGCACACGTCTCTTCTGCTTTCCTCTCTACCTTCCTCACGTTGACCTTTCAGGCCTCCCCTCTCCTTTTCTCACTATCTTATCTCGCGCTCCTTCCCCTCTGGTCATTGCCGCTGAGCTGTGAGAATTGAGAAGAATGTGTGTGAGGGATATGGAGAATAAAGCCGGGGATCATGGGAAGGTGTGAAGGCAGCATGCAGGTCAGGACCTGGGGGACGGAGAAGCACGGGGCCGCGATGAGGGAAAAGGAAACGACTGCAGCAACGGACACAGGCTGGAAAACAAATCCTCTTCCTCCTCTTCCTCATTTTTGTGGCAATGCTTTCCAGCCTGCACTGAAGTTTGGACATTTTCCTCTCATCAAGTAAAATGTCCAAGTGAGAACATCAGCAGGAAAATTCAAAGTGTTGATGTGAACACGTCTGAGTCCAGATCGTTTTCCAGAGTTCAAGTTGAAATGTCAAGGTTTCAGCTCAACTGTTTGATCATCATCAGGTGCAACACATTTATTTTCCTATAAGAGGCCACATATGTTTCATTCTCTACAAGCCACACACACACAGTTCCTCCTCTGACACTGTGCTAATTAACGTGTGGCACAGAATGTCTTCACAGAGGCCATCTCTTGTGCTTTAACATTTCTCTGCTGGCAGTTTATCTCTGTGTCATTTGATCTGATCGTACCCGTCAGCGTTTGGAACCCAGCTTCATCCTCCTCCATCCCAACACCCCCGAACACCCCTCCGACCCATCGACTCCATCCCAAACTCGCCCTGGTAGGTGCAGGACAGTGTGCATGTGTGCATGTGTGTGTGTGTGTGTGTGTGTGCGCATGCAGGGATGATGCTGAGGGAGGTCGTCGTGCGGTCACTGCGCAGAGCCCGGTCGCATTGTGACTCGGAGCTGCAGAATGTGCCACGGTGCATTAGCGCGCTGCCGCCTGGCTGAGCATGAGGCGTGGAGAGGGCGAGGAGGAGGAGGAAGAGGAGGAGGAGGAGGAGGAGGGAGTTAGGATAAAGAAAGAGAAGGAGGAGCTTTGAGGGATGGAGTGAGAGGCGGAGAGATCGGGGAGGCGAGGAGGAGCAGAGGAAGAAAGAGGGGAAAGGAGGATAAGAGGAGGAGGAGGAGGAGAAGTGAGGGCATCAGCACACTTACACCCAGGCAGAGTTCAGAAGCCCCAGGGGCTCAGGGTCCTTGTGAGAGGGATCATCAAATATGAAGGAACATCGAGGCTGTGTGTTGGCTCTGGTATCTACTCCTCATCATCTCCTTCTCTCTCCTCCACTCTCTCACTTTTTCAACTCTTCATCTCTCCCTCTCTCTCTTCTAGAACACTTTCACCTCATCACAGTGGAAGAGGACTTTTCTGAATCAGGGGCCTTAAGGGGCCACAATTTACATACACAATAAATTGTTCCTTATTCAAACACATTTTATTCTTCAAAAAAGCAACAAAAACACAAGAAATTATCTTTTATTATAAGTATTTTTAATAAGTAAAAAAAAATGAAGAAAAGAAGACCACACACAGGAAAGGGGCACTTTCCCCCCTGTCCCCACCCTTGGATCCACCCCTGCCTCTTGTTCTACGTCCATTTCTGCCTCTATATTTTAATCTTTTCAGGACATATGACAAATGAAATGTTGATTTTACAATGAAGTCAAAGTGCTTTCATCCAAACCTTTAGAGATCCATTATAGTGAATCTAAATCCTGATAGAAACCCTGAAGGATTGTTTTTGCTTGGCTCTATTTTGAAGTAATCCTTCTTACCATCCTTAAAGGCTGATATGCTAAATAAATAATCTTCAAACTAAAAAGAAAATAAACGATATTTGATGTCAGGATGAGATTTTATACAGAAACACGTATGAATGATATTTTCTATGCATGAGAGCAGCTGTGTGCATCTCTATCCCTCTTTGCAATATGACCTGATGGCCAATTGGTCAGGTGCCACTAGCCCGGCAGAAGCCCATATCTTGCCGCCAATTAAAAACAGATGGGGGTGCGATTGGATGATGTAACGGGCCAATGGGAGTGCCCGCCAGGAGGATGCTGGGACATGATCTCATTTTCATCCTCGCCCTAAGCAGGTTTAGACAGCTCTGATCGTCCCGGCGCTAATCTGCCCTGCACCAACTGCATGTGCTGGAGCTAAAGCAGAGAGACACAGACACACACACACACACACACAAGCACGTTTCATTGTATTTATTTTTTTTGTAGTAACGTGCATCATAGAGATGGAAATATGAAAAAATCCAGAGCGCACATAAACAGGTGCTCTGGTCTAGATTTCTTGGTGAATGAGCACCAGGCCGCCACACGTCAGAAAGCTTTTAAGGTTTTGGAGCTTTTAAAGAGTACACAATCACATGCAGAGCACAATTGACAGTACATGAACAATCACAACACACACATGCACACACACACACACACACACAACTGTCAGAGGAAAGAGGTCATGTCGGAGGTCGGCCTAATGGGACTTGTGCTGAAAATCAAACATGAAAGAGCTCTACACCGAGGGCTCGGTACAACCTCCCTGACATGTGACCGAGGTCTTAGGACGCCACCGAGGCCGCAGCGGGGCCACGCTCTTCCCCTGCTGGTGACCCCCACACACGCACAATCACAAACACACACATAAAAGCACTGAGTACACACCAATGTGCATATGCTCACACACACACACGAATTGACACATGGACTCACTCTTTCTTTGCGCTCGCATGCATGAGTCACTGACATGGCTGCGTGGCCGTGTTGTGATGGAGGCGAAGGCTCTGGGGGGTTGGAGCTGGGAGGAGAAAGCTGGGGGTCGCTGGCCCGTCCTTGACCCTCCACTGGAGCCTGATGGACACACAATAAAAAGGGAAAGCCACAAATTAAAGGATGGAATAAAAAATATACACACAATGTAAAAACAATACATGGTGATTGAGTTGCTGAGGGATAATGGGCAATAACAAAACCATATTTTTAATTATAACAAAAGATTAAACTAGCTAGAGAATATTTATAATTCATGAATACAAGTTTCTTCCTGCTTGTTTTTCCCTGATTGGTGTTTTTACCCCTCAGTTGTATTTTGGAATTATCTATTGAAATGAAGGTCACTATATTACAATAAAATATTTTATTCTCCTCAAGACATTTTGCTTTAAGACAAGTAAAAGGAGACAAAAGACAAGTTGCACACATACAAATATCCACAAGGATAACAACAATAAAACACAATAAATAGAGCTGTTCAATTTCTTTAAATATACAAAAGGTCACAAGCACATCTCATTTTGGTACAGACTCACAAATGTAAAAGACACATTACCGAACAAATTTCACCCCTTTTTCTTTTTTGTTTGGTTTATAGGTCCTTGGTAGACAACATCAAGGTGCATTACCAACACTACAAAGTGCGTCTCTATACCCTGCTCGTGCCTATACGTGTCTTTATTGTACTTCAAAGGATTCTCTAACACAGTCTGTGTAGGTTTTCCTTTGATGTATAACCCACGACCTGTTTACCTTTGATCCATCTCCATGATACAGTCTAACTGTAATGGTTATATACTAACTTGTCAAGTCAAGTAAAAACATCTTTTACTTAACTTTGATCTGTCTTGTGGGGTTTTACTCCCACGTGACGAAACTATCGGGATATTTGCTCAGAGTCTGCGAGGGGATGGGGGGGAAGTTTGTGTTGCCACGGCAACCATGGAACCTGACAAGAAACACGGAAAACCTCGAGGGAAAAGGTAAATGACGTGTTTTATGTTTATTTTATTTACGAGACGATATATCTATATTATATTCATCAAGCTGATTTCGCTTTAGTTGGATATATTTGCCGGGGAAAAAACCAAGAGGTTGTGACTAGCGCTGGAGTTTTAAAGCAGTGATTTTGAGCATTTTAAAAAGTGAACTTACCACAGAACGGATCTTGTGCCTCATACTGAGTATTTTAATTTTCGTATGAAGTATTAACAGACGGTTTCTACACGGTTCTGTCAGCAGGGAACTGGCCCGACGCTCCCCGCGGGACAGACGCTTGTTCCCGGCTGCTGTTGCTGCCAGAGGCCGGTCCCGGGAGCTGGATCTCAGTGACACCTCACAGGTACACACCGCGCACCGCCTGCTACACAACGCCTGCTACACACCGCACAACGCCTGCTACACGGCACGACAGTTTGATGAAGACTGTGTTAAAGTCAGGGAAACTGAGGATGCTTGCAAAACTAATATGAAGAATAACTTTGAATTCTCAGCTGACTCATGCAAAGTGCAGAAAACAGACTGAGAACTCCTCAGCTCCCTGAAGAGCAGGTGTGCTCAGATCTTCAGGTGGCAGCTGATTGGCTGGAGAGATAGATAGATTACTTTATTCATCACTTCCTCTTTCAGTGCATTAAAAAAACCTGAAGCTGCATTTACAACTGCCTGGGAAATCCCATTTTCCAGAGTTGTGAAGTTGTCGTTCCATTGTTCCAAAAACATGGACGCTGCAAACCGAACTTGTTGTGTTTGTGTGTTTGTGACAAAAGGAACAAATGTGACAGACCCACAAGTGTAGTCCCACAATCAGTTTATAGTTCCCAGACTCAGATGAGCTCAACATCAAATCAGAATAACAACTGGAAACATCAGTGAAAACTTTGGTCCGTGAGATGCCAGGTTGATGACGTCATCACCTAGGAACCAATTAACATAATTAAATTAAAATCAACTTTAAACAGAGCTGAAGCTTCTGTTGTCGACTTGTCAGATGTTACACACTTGCAGCCGACACCGTTCATTTGATTGGACACGTCATCGCATCAGTTACACCTGTGTGGGATCTGTGGGAAAAGCCTGTGGGTCATTATGGGCCTCTCACTCGTCTGTGCTCAGAGGCAGTTTGACTCAGTGTGAGCTCATGGAGGTACAAAGGTTTTACAGATGAATTACTGAGACAACCCTCTCTCTCTCTCTCTCTCTCTCTCTGTGTGTGCTCTCTCCTCCAGGGTCTGTCGGAGCTCCACATGGCCTGCCTCTACGGCCAGCTGGCTACTCTCCAGCGCCTGGTGCGCTCCATGCTGGACAGGCTGGACAACGGGGACCCTCTGGGGCGCCGGCCCGTCCACCTGGTCATGTCCTCCTCCAACTTTCACAACGCCGCCGCCTGCCTCCGATGCCTCATGGAGAACGAGGCCGACATCAATCTGTAGGAGCCTTATTTTGAAATCATTTTGAAATGTAGAAGTCATTGATTCAGATGATGAACAGCCACAAATAAGATAATAACAATGTTTTTTTTGCATTTTTTTGTCATTACGACCAGAACCACAGACTCAGGGCTGACGCCGCTGCACCTGGCCGCCGCTGAAGGCCTCATGGACTGCGTGGAGATCCTGGTGCAGGCCGATGCAGATGTGTTGGCCCAGGACGACATGGGACACACAGCTCTGGATCTGGCTCGCGTCTGGTCCCACAGAGACGTAGGCAGGTAACAAAGATGAAGGAACAATTCACGGCAAAAATCAAAGTCAAAAGAGTTTCAGTTTCGCTCAAAACAAGGACTTGTGTGTGTCTGTGTGTGTGTGTGTGTGTGTGAGTGTAGGTATCTGAGAAGATTCATGTGGGAGGCAGAGAAGAAGAAAGAAATGGAGGGGATGATGCAAGCTCGGGTTTTGTACAGGGACCTTGTTGCCATGGCCAAACTGAATGTGGTCGACAAAACGGTACGTTGTGTTACAGTAAAATAGGACATCACACAAATACCTGAATTCAGCATTTCAAAATGTCTAACTTCACCTCCTCTATGTGCTTTCAGAGTCTTATAGACAAGAAGATGAAAGAGTGGGCGGCCTTGAAAGGAATCCCCCACATCAAGCCCGCCCCCCCCAAAGCCATGGCGAGCAAGTACCACACAAAGTGCCTCTTATCCAGTCAGGACGGGTCTTACGTGGGGAGGCAGGAGCCGAAGCTGAACGACTCCCGGTCAGTGATCGACCTCCGGGACGTGGTCACGCTGTGGAGGGACACCAGTGGCAGAGGCCCCCCCCAGTACAACACCAGGTGGGACAGCACGCCTCGGGACGCCCCTGACCTGCCTCTGGCCGTCCTCAGGACCGTGCTGTTCCCCAGAGTGTTGCCGTCCAGGATCAACTCCCCTCAGGACTTCTACACGCGGGACATCAAGCTGGTCCCGCGCAGACGACGCCCCCAGGGATGGAGCACCTCCCACTGGACGGAGTAGGCCAAGCACCTGGGTTAGAGCTGGAGGAGCTTCAACCGGATGTGTATTCATTTAGCTTCAGGTAGTAAGCGCCTTCATAGGTCTGACAGAGTCCTAAACAGGCATTAAGAGAAGTGAAGATCGGAAGTATCCTCGGAAAACATCCAGCCATCTCATGACCTCAGCTCCGAGTGACAAAACACAAAATGCCACACACTCTCCAGAAAGCAGAAGATGAGAACACCTTCAGTGAACTGGGTCACCTGTCAGACGTACCCCTGCACCTTCACTGATCCCCCCCCCAGGGAAGTGACCAGGCATCCAGGTGAGGGGTTGTCAACAGGGTGTGTGTTTGTGTGTCTGCGAGCTGTGGCCTGTCAACTGAAGCTAGGTGTGTGTGTGTGTGTGTGTGTTGTGGTTTTTTCTTGTCCCTCTACTTCATGAAGCACTTCACACCTCAGTCGGGGGTCAAAGTGCACACTTGCCTCAGCGTGGTGCACCAACCCACTGTGACCGGGCCACATGGGACTTGTGTAATTTATTGTCATTCAAATAAACAGTCTGACACACACACACATATTATTGGACTCGACAGAGTTGCCTCTATTTCCTTTGACGCAACCTGTGAAAAGAAACATTTAATCTTCCAAATTATTTCAACAAAATCTTTTTATTTTATTTTACAGTTGTGTGTTTTTAACAGGCGACAATTATTCACACTCGAGAAATTGTTAGAAAGAAACTTCAGCCTCTTCAATCGAACTTTCCCCAAACCGGTTTGAGCAGCTCTGTCACTGCACAGGTTCGATCTGTAGACGTGATGCGTCCATTCGTCTTTGACAGCGGCGAGTGTTTATAAAAAAAATCAGTTTGTTACAGTGGTTTCTTAAAAAATAGTCCAAAAAAAGGTGGGAATCTGACACAGTGCGTTGTGTCCGTGGTGAGACGTCGATGACTTCCTCTGTTGTCGTTCACCGAATTCAAAGTGAAAATGAATCCTATCCAACCACCTTCATTTACACCCTGTTCATCAAAGTGGTGCGACAGGACAGGGCATTTAATTCATGTCATACTTTGCAATAAAACAAATGTGCCTCCACAGATCAGAAGCTGATTCCTTACAAGTTAACTACAGACTGATCTATGTCACTTTAAGCCAAAGTGCTTCAGCGGCTGATTGGCTGCATTGTTAAGACAGGAAGCACCTTGAAACTTTCCCAACCTCCAGCCCACCTTCTCAACAGTTGTATTTCAGCTCCTGAACTATTGTCACCACTACTTTGTGTGTTGCCTCTGATGAGCAGCAGGTTGTCGTGTCAAGAAGAAAACTGATAATGATTTTTTTAGATTTGATGTCAGAAATCACAGGTTCTTTTGTTGGTTGTTAATCTTAAACCTGCACATTTATATATCCTTTGTACCAAAGATTTAAAAATGGAGTCACAATAATAAAAGCGATGCGCTAAAGACAATTTCCCGTCGGCAAAGGTCTCTGGTAGATGTCGTCAGTCCAGACAGAGACAGACAAACGCTGCCTGTGTAAACTCCTTGGCTCGTCCAGCAGAAAACTTTCCCGTGTCCATTGGTCCATCCTCTTCGTGTCCTCCTCCCCCCCCCTCCATTTTGTCCTCATAGTTTTAGTCCAGTCCAGAAATGTCTCAGTCATTCCAGCCTCCCCCTTAATCTGCGACACACACTCTCACACTCACCCCTGACCCCGAACCTGCACCCAGAGTCTGAGCTCCTCAGTACATTTTCTGTCGGCTGGGCAGCACTGCCTCCTTGAGGAAAGAGAACACGATGAGGATCCCCGACCTCTTCCCCCTCTTCCCCTTGGTGAAGTAATTAGACACCACGTCATCTGAAAGGGAAGAAATGGAAACCGTTACTAATTATAACACGTGTAAGAACCGACGTTTCAAATCTGTTTCCATGGTCTGGAAGTTAGGAAATGTAACATGTACGTAGTTGCTGGTTGTAATGTGAAATATATTAAATCTGTTTGGGTTCGCACCGAATGAGAATCGGCTTCATTGGCCACACTGGTGTACATGTACAGGTCAGCTGACTCCAGTTTTACGTTGCCACAAATACATCAGGGTGTTCAGGGGTCACAGGGACGGTGAGAAAAGGAATGTGCGCCCAACGTGGGGCTCGAACCCACGACCCTGAGATTAAGAGTCTCATGCTCTACCGACTGAGCTAGCCGGGCGGGTGGAACTTCCTTAATGAGCGTTTCCTTCACATAACTAACAGAGTAAACTTTAGAAGTTGTATAACTTTAAAATTGCACTTTTGTTACATATAAGAAAGTTAATTGTCCCACTCAATTGAATACTTATGAATTTAAATGTGGTTTTCCAGGGGCCATGTTTATCAGCTGCTGTTCAGTAAGAAATAAGCCTGAACCCTTTAACTATACATGTGTAGCTGAGAGAACATGGATTCAGTCTGAAATCAACAGTTTTTATGTATCTTCAATAGTTTTAGAGCCACATCCAAACCATCATGACAGATTTGGTGTGGAATCACATTTATCATTTTAATTTAGCCTATGAATTTTAGTGAGGTCATAGTGAGCTTGACCATTTACCAGCTGATTTTAATACCTTCATCCTTAAGTCTTGTACATTTGAAACACATTTTGAGGATTTCCCATCATATCGCGCTCACGAGAATGGGTCAAACATTACATATAAATAACATCATAATGAATTCCTCTGGTTGCAGCTGTCGCCGGCGCAGAGGCATAATAATGTGATTCCATTTCCCCTGAAGAGACGCTCACCTCCTTGCTGTACGGTGGACGGCAGCACGTTTTCACCCGCTGACAGTGACACGAAGAAGGCGAAGGGGATCACCCAGAGGCAGATGGTGAAGTAGGCCAGCACCTGAGGCCACAGAGGATTAAGTGGAATATGTTTATACGGCATTTTTCACCATTACATAAAAAAAAAGCTTGTTACTGAGCTGATACACATAATACTGGATATGTATAAATCTGGGATGTAAAAACGCTGCCCGCTCCAAATCCTTACCTCTGAAAACGGGTAATACTCTTGTGCAAAGTACTGGAAGGCCATGTAATGGTTCACCACTATCAACACTGCGGAGTGGAGACACAGGAAACAGGGAAGAAGGACGAGATAGTGAGGAAGCTGTTACCAGTTCATTTGAGGTGAAGCTGTTTGCAGTTGCTTTGCTTCTGAGGTTTTCATACTGACCGCAGGAGAGGATGAAGTTGGGGGAGCTCAGCAGGATGTAGGGGAAGGTCTGCAAGAGGCCGAAGTACACCAGGTTGGTGAAGAGGCCCACTCCCACCATCAACACTGGGAAGCCGTCAATAATATAGAGGCCTGCCAGTACGCCTGTAGAGAACTGAACACAACCACACGTGAAGTGAAGTAGCAGTTTGTGATCCGCCTTAAATACGTCATTTGTTAAACTGAACCTACTCACCAGAATCATGTATTTTATTATTCGACTGGTGGCTACTGTGTATTCTTCTATTAGTTCTGCCAGGTAGTACAGGCCAGCAGCTGAGGGAGGACAGGGGATGGACAGGAAACAGAAAAATCACAAAAAGCAGATAAACAGGATGGACAGTTGATATCGAAAATGTGCAGAGAATCAATATGTAAGAAAAACAGATCAGGTAGCATCAGTCCATTCAAAGAGGTCTAAACAAAGAGTTATGGACAGTTTGCGTCACACTAAAGCAATCTAAACTTTCCAAAGAGACAAAGATAAGATGACAGCGGCAGCTAGCCTTAAACTTTCAAAGTCCATCTTTGTTTAAACACTATCCCTAAACTTTATTCCTCCTCCCAGCCCTTCACAGTTTACCTTTTAAACAAGATACCGTAGTAGATAGTGTGCAGTGATAAATGTTAATAAACCGGTAATGAAACATGCTTTGCAACCCTTTTTTTGAATTTAATGATCAAAGACAAAGTAAATTTAATGTTGGACTAAAAGGAAACATTTACTGTTCTTATTAATGCACTGGCCTTTATTGTACTTGTATAACGTTTTTAATCACTGATTAATGTGTGACAACTTATCAATCAACCTTCAATAAAGGTAAATGTATCACACATTACACTTTTGACCTTTGAGTCACAGTCAGCTTAGCAAAGGTTAAAAAGTGAAGTCGACTTAACTCAACTGCCTCAGTCTCTTTATTTACTTCTCACACAGTGACGTGACAGCGCCAGGCAGCAGGGGCCACACCTGTCAGCTGCTCAGTTACGTGGACACAGGCTCTTTGCCACGTATCACGCAGACGTTCGGGGAAGCGAACCAACAACCTCCCCTGGACCAAACCCACTGTTGAAGCCGGGTCATCCTCAGAATGCATTAATGTAAACACACGAACAAAACTCCACGCTAACTTTTAGGAAGCAGTGGCGCTAGCGTGTTAACCTTTGCACCGGGCACACTGCAGCCGGGTGCCACTTTAAATCACTTTGCTGCAGACGATGACAAACACACACATGTTGTTTGCTGACACAACAACCGACTCACTGGTTTGCATTCTGTAAAACCCGGACAAACCCAATAAAAGGGAGAGATAAACAGCGCTAGCACCAGTTAGCACACATTACCTCCAGCTCAACAGTTGCCAGTGTCATTTAAAACCTACAAATGAATTGAATTGTGTAGATTAAACACTAGTAAATGTTCACTACGAATTGCATTTGTGTGAAAATTAGGTGACGTTGTCATGTTTGATAAGGAAAAGAGATGCAAAACTAGCCAGCTAGCTAACTCACTGCAGAGTGTTTATGTGATTTTAACTTCTTTAAACTTGAGGAAGTTTAACTTTTTACACGTTTATCTCATCAAAAACAAAATGCATCAATGCAGAATGAGTTTTTATTTTTTTATAATTGATAAACAGCTGCGATGACGTTTACAGCTGAACCTTCAAAAAAGGCTAGTTCTGGTCCGTTAGCGTTAGCGAGCAGATTCTTAGCTAGCACGCTAGCACTGGCAGGGCTTGTCACAGCTGCACTTACCGATGGCGAGGGTGACGAAGGAGATGTGCACCACCAGCGACAGCCAGCTGAGCAAATAAATAAACCACATCGCTCTGCGCGGGGAGACAACGCACACAGATAAAACAGAAAAAAACACGGACAGCTAGCCGAATGCTAACTGCGCTAACTTCCTCCCTCGGTGGTTCCAGTGCGAGCTGACGAGAGCAGGGAAGAAGGGGGACATAAGGAGGGCTTGGTGTGGAGCAGGCTGCAGCGCCGCCGCGGGTTTGGAAGAGAACTGCAGTTGGTTTCAATATACGTTGTGTTGGATAAATTCAAGGGGACAGAATAAAATGGATTAAATGTTAAATAGGATTGAAAATAATTAATGTATTTTTCTGAAAAAATAAAACTGCTGATATTTTCAAACTTTATTCAATACTGAAAAATATGATTTTTTTTGTCTTATCCCTTAAACCGCCCTTTGAATTCGTGAGGACCAGCCAACTTGTACTCACAATGATGGTATTGAACCATAATTGGCCTTGATAACCACAAACACACACACACACAGACACACGCACATACACAAACACGTCTCCATGACTTCAGAGGTCATTGACTTACATTTAGTTCTTGGAAACTTACTGGAACCTTAACCAGTTACTACTTACCCTAACCTTAACTCGAAGTCAAAACGTATCTTAAACCTTACCTTAATCTACACCTTCACCTTAAAACAAGTCTTAACCTTAACATGTAATGATTTATGTCATGAGGACATTTTTGTCTCCATAATGTGACTGTGCATACAGATGTTGGTCCCCACAACATGAGCGATACCCTGACCACACACACTTGCCATCATGTGCATGAATTCAAAAACACGGAGAAGGTGGCGGCCCACATCATCGTATCTGAAAAGCTCACACCTTTCAGATCAGGGAGGGAAACAATAAAACATGTATGGCTCAGAGTGAAAAGGCAGCAGCCGCGGTAAAAAGAGATAAATAAAGTAAATATATAATGTGAAACAGTGTGAAGACACTAAAATGGTGTCGGAGTCGAGGGTGAGAGTAACTTCATCCCCTTTTCAAAGGCTTTTAACAAAGGCTCAGAGATAAGATAGCCCGGCCCGGTGTGAGGCTGTGTGTGCTCACTCATGCATGCATGAACACACATAAACATATATATACAGTATCTGTGTGGAGGTGAGAAAACAGAAGGCGACCCGCTGTATTTAAAGAGACTTTCAGGAGGGAGTCACCTGAGGCTCTTATCTCAGCAACACCTCTGGGCTCTGGGTGTGAGGGCTTTAATGGGCCTTAATAAAAATGGCAGCCGCCGTCCGCCTGCTGGATCCAGCTTTAAGAGGCCGACACCTCGGGAGAGAAGTGGCCGAGGTGAGCGTATCCCATTCAAGGGTGTCTTCTTTTAATGGCTCGGGCTATTTTCCACCTGTATTCTCCGGCATTGCAATCCCTGTAACTTGCACTTAGATCAAATATAAACCCAAGCAGCCAAAAAAGAATGGTGTCGGACATTAACCACGGCTGAGGGAGCTCCATTTCCTTTGACACGCAACAAGTCCCGGCTCTCAGTGGCAGACTTGGGTTAAATGGAATTTGAAAAAAAAAGCATTTCTTTGTTTATCTTTGACCATGAATGTGGGTTTGATGGTTGTTTGCGATATGCCCCACCCGTCTGGGGCTCCCAGGGGGTTAAAACAAACATAAAGGACTGTTTTCTGACTGTATCTGACCCAGAGGTGAAATCTGCTTTTAACGTTTTTTACAGAAACAAAGACAAACCACTGGTTTCCTTACGTTTTATTGTAAGGGATCTGGACGTGGGGCTTTTTCAATAAAGATCTTATAATAAAGATCAATAAACACTTCAACATCGTATCAAACACAAATAATCCATGTTCCTCTGACTGATTTCAGTTTTCCTGGACGACGATCAGTGTAGATGCTCGGATGCGAGAGTCTCTCTTCTCCCTGTTCTGCCTCAGCCTCCGGAGCACGGGGGCGCCACCGCTCTCCTCTGCCCAGGGAACATGTCCTGCTGCTGGGCCACACAGAGCGCCGGGCTGGGGGTCTAATGGAGAGATCAGCGAATCGTCTGATTAGGCACGAAATCCCCCAGAACACGCAAAATAAAGAACTAGAGGATGAGCTGAAGACATGTGACATAACAAAGCATGTTGTTCTGATTATAAATATCACTGAGGCTTTTCTCCTGCACATCAGAGGACTTTAAGCCAGGGAGTGATCTGATGTTGGTTTTGGATTCTTCTATCTTTCCCATTTAATACATTTAAGTTTGTGTGTGTGTTTGTGTGTAGCTTTTACAAGTCAAATGTCAGTGCATGAAAACACTGTATATAAAGAGCTTTAGTAAATTATAATGCAAACTAATGGAATCGACCTGGTACGACCCCCCACGTGTGCAGCACTGACCTCAAACTACTTTTTTCTCAGATAAACTGTATGAATAAGAGACACGAGACCCGACAGGACCTCATACCCTGTGTTTGGGTCGAGGAGGACGGGTCCTTGTTCTCCCCCATCGCTCTCCTCCTCCTCTGGAGCACCTGCAGCAGCTCCGCCTCCCCCACTTTCCGGCTCATTCTCCCCCTGGATGGGGGTCTGCGGTGGTGCTGGAGCTTCATGGTGTCCTGGTGCGTTGGACGGTGAAAGAGGTTTCAGAATGCAGTCGGGGTGCCACCACTTTCAGGACAATGGTTATTATGGTATAGCAGAAGAAAATGTAATAACTACCAGCATTCCTTTCAACTCCACAACTGCTGATTTTCTGTTTTCATTCCTCTGGTCCTGTGATATTTGAGATATGGAGAAAATGTCGAAGTGCAACAGAATCATATTTATTTTATAACAAAAGCAAAAAGGAACAAAGGTATAAAGATACTGACCCTCCATGAACTGTCGTCCTCCTGTGAGCAGAGTAAGTAAGAGGGTAATTATAAGAAACATTTTTATTTGTTACTTTAGAATTTGCTCTTGGTGTAGGTTTTGTAAAGAATGTTCTTTGAGACAAAATCAATGGGATTCATGCAACAACCGTTTGTACGCTTTCATAAATGTTCTTATATTTTGAATTTTGTCTGACATGTCATAGGAGTTACGTGAAATTTGTTTTTCACTCGTGAATTTTGTTTTTCAAAAACACAACCTTTTGCCCCGTTCGCTAAAATAAGCCAAGTACGGAGTTCTTCATTGTTTACTCAGTGTACAAACACATGTCAGAGAAATTAAAGATATAAAGGTAAATATTTTCTTGTGTGAAGCCTGAAACATTCATTTCAATCAGAATCAAACAGTTTTTCCACCTGAACTCTTTTCATGGGCTTCAGGACAATTCCTTTTTTTATTCTCTCCATCATTTCATCCACTGCTCTCGCCTTCAGGTTTGGGGGGGGGCGCTGCTTCTAAATGTTGAAAAAAGATACAAATAGATTTATTTATTATTAGTTTATTGTTGAGCTTTCTGTTTTGCATTTCCTGGAGAGTAAACTCATATCTCATATCATCACATTCACATTATTTTTCATAATTTGAGAAAATATCCACAATGTGATGTTTAGGTAAATTCAGTTAAAGATGAGAAACATGAAAAATGTATCAGTAAAAATAAGAATGAAGAGAAGGCTCCATACGCAGGAAAGCAAAAGGGAGAATGATAAACTCACTGTTTGCATCATCTTTGCTGGATCCATCTTTTCTCCTGCTCCTCAGGAAGTTAAGTGAACTAGAGCGAAAAAATCACAGGTGTCAGATTTTCATATTCAGAGGACTGTTGATTTATAAATGGATATTTCATTGTACAATGATAGATACTAAATGAACCAACTCCTAACACATACATGTATTATTTATAATACTTAAAAAGCCTCTGAAACTGGATCAAAATGAGCAGGTACGACTGAGACTGTCCACTGGACGTTCAATCAGTTGAATATCAGAAGAAGCTCTGAGTTACACGTACTTGTCGACAGTTGTGGGAGGTGGAGGAGGAGGAGGTGGAGGAGGAGGAGGAGGAGGTGGAGGAGGAGGTGCAGCAGGGGTGGATTTCACAACTGTTTCATCAGTCAAATTCTCCCTCGCCAGCGTTTCTTGTAACTGTTTCACTGCAGAAGGACGACAGTAAACCACAGACTGAAATCTAACGAGCTACATTATATTGAAACGTGTGTAAAAAACACTTTTGTATTAGGATGCATTCTTTTAGCATTACTCAGCTAAAAGAATGACGTCATATGCATCACAGATCATCTCCAAATGTGAATGTGTTCAAATGTATTCTTATTTGTGGCCCTTCAACAATCAATCATTTGCTTCTATAATAAAACATGTTTGCGAGGTCAGAGGTCAGAGCAGTTTCCTCTGCTACCTTCCTCCTGCAGCTGAGTGACGGTGCTGTTGGCCTCAGACAGCTGAGAGTCCAGAGCCTTCCTCTCCGCCTGCCTCTCCACCAGCTGCTCTCTCAGGTTCTGCAGCTCCGAGGGGACGCCGCTCTCCCCCCCACTGCTCTCCCTCTCTTTTACCTGGACGAGACAAACAGGGGACATCGTGAAGACAATCCACAGGCCCAGGTCCGTCCCTTCCATCAGGTCCACACACACCTGCTCCTGGTAGTAGCGCTGGATGTGGCTCAGCACGGTGCTGATGCTGGAGATCTGCTGGAGCGCCTGCTGCAGCTGCAGGCCGGTTTCTGAGCTCTGGGTGCTGGACGCGTTCTGCTTCTCCAGCATCTGAGAAGACATCTAACTTCACCTTCTGACCTCTCAGACACATCTTAACAATCATCTGCTTCACGTGGAAACACCAGTGACAGTGAAACACAATATCAGAGGAAAGAGGAAGAGAGATCACAGAGGCTAGCTGTTAGCTCCCTCCACCTCCCTCCTCCCTCCCCCCCCGTGAGGCCGTCACAATGCAGAGAAGATGTTTTCAAACCGCCGCTCGACTCCACAATGACTCGGGAGCTTTGTGAGAATAACTCGTCTGCTTCATTGAAGGCCGGGAACAATGCAAACAGGACGATTTGTCAGTGAGACAAAGCATCGTTCTTCCTTCTTTATGATAAAGTGGCTCGTCGGGGGAAAATTCAACCTGTGGAGCTTCACTTTGATTCGCTGGGGAGCTCACAGCCCTATAAACAATCCTTTTGTTATGTTTAATGTTTATAGCTATAGGTAAATGTGGCTAATGATCATTCAGATGAAAGTAGAAAACTGAATTAATCTATAACCGAAGGGAAACAAGAATAAGGTCAGAATTTAAATATATCCAATCAAATTCTCTTTTATTTATCCAGAAGCAAACAAATTTGAAAAATATTGACTCCACAATCAATATTAAAAAGCTATCATATGTAATATGTGAGCAGTTGTAGTCATTAAACCCCCCTAACCCTCCTAAAGGGCGTGACTCCGGTGAACTCTTGGTTCTTTAATCGTCTCTGTGACGGGTTGGAGGAACATTTCTTGGGAACGGTTCCATCATAATCATAAGAGAACAGGAAGTGTGAAAAAAGAGCGGTTTTCATTTCTGCGTTTCCACCGTGCGCACAAACCCCAAGCAGCCGGTTTCGAGGGAGCTCCCTCTCACAACATGCTCGCTGCAAATTACACCACTCTAATCCCGGCTCTCCCTTCAGCAGACACCACTTTTCACACAGCAATTAGTGCAATTATTCAATACATACAAACACACAGGGCCCGGTCGCACACAGCAACACAAAGAGACACACACAGAAAAAGTCCAAATTGTTTCCTGTTTGAGGCCCTGCATCATTATACCACCGCGCATCACAGAGGAGAGGTGTGAATGGGTGGTGTTTTCAAAACACATGAAAACAGACTAATAGTGGTGCACACAAGAGGCATTCAGCGCAGGGGGGGGGGTCTTTTACCATGAATCGAGAGTAAAGGGGCTGAATGGTGTGAACAGTCGGGGGTCCTTTTCACAGGTAAGGACCCCTGCGAGGCGGCCCTTTGTGCGCCTGTCCGGTAAATGGAGGACGCCGCGCACAAAAGGCGACAATTGCTATATGCTCGGGCAAAAACATAAAGGTGTCAGGCAAAGACAGGTTGTGCTTAGAGACTATTCTCCTTCAGCGGCGGTGATGACTGCTAATTATGGCGAGGGGAGGGGCCAAATGGGAGCAGAGAGAAAGGGCTTCATTAGGGGAGCAGGTGGGGCAGCAGAAAAGTTTGGTTGTGTGTTTGTGTGTGTAAGTAAATTGGTGTTTTCCCCCGCCTGTGTACAAGTGGGGTTTCAGCTTTTGTCTTTTGTGCGTGAATGCACACACAGGGCGCAAGGATTTGACCAGAGTGTGAAAAGCAGAGAATGGAGCCCCCTTCTCCCGTCCCACCACATCAGCTGCTCCCTGACAGAAGCAGTGTGTGCCCCCACACCTCCTCTCGCCCCAGCCCCCCCCAGCCCCCTTCCCCCCCAAGTGTCCGTCAGCTGCCCGAAGGTCAGTGCCAACACTCCTGCTCGCTTCCTGTGGCACGACCTGTCACCCCCCCACGTCTATAGGTGTGAATGTACTACAAAATGTTCGGTGCCGTCCTGAAAACACACAACCACACACACACACACACACGTATATATATGCCTGCCGTGTCAGTCAGACCTGGTGGGCGAAGACTTCAGCGTGCTGCCGGAGGCCCTCCTCCAGCTCCAGTCTCTGAGACATCTCATCGAACTCCTCGGTGACAAGCTGGGAGACTGTACACACATTCAGACACACACACACACACACACACACACACACACACACACACACACACACACACACACACACACACACACAAAGAGAGAGAGTGTGTGCTATGTGGTACAGCTGGAGTGGATTCAAAGGGACTGTTGGGCCTTGGCAGGGATATGAACTCTACTGAGAGCTGTGTTAGTTGTTGTTGTTTATTGTTTCCTTTGTGGTTTGCATCATGTACATTAAATAATCAATAAACCGAACTTACCTCGTTTCATTTTATTCATCGTCTTGTTCCTTTTGGTCATTTTCCTCAGGATGGCTTCTTTCTCCTCGACCTCCAGAGCCAGCTGTGAAGAGATGTCTGAGGTGAGGCATGCTGGTCAACACACACACACACACACACACACACACACACACACACACACACACACACACACACACACACACACACACACACACACACACGCGTACTTGATCCCTGAGTCGATGCTGCTGTTTGATCAGATCCTCTCGCTCCTGCTCCAGCTCCAGCTTCTCGGCCAGCAGACCGTCCACCGACGCCTGCAGCTCTGACACACAGACACACAAAGGAGATGATTTATCATATTATTACTATTATATTTATTATTGATATCACTTTTAAAGATCAGGTGACTTCCCATCTTGAGGGGTGTTTGGACTAACCGGCGATCTTGGCCTGACTGTCCAGCAGCAGCGTCTCCTCGCCACCGTCGAGATCCACCTCATCGCCGTTAACTGCCGGGTCAGCATCTGGGTCAAAGGTCACAGGGGCCGCGATTTCAGGCAGCTCGGAGATAAGTGGCATCGGCATCTGGCTCCTCCTCTTCAGGGCTTTGTTCTCCTTGGTAACCTAGGCAACAGAGGAGTTGATGGTGAGCGGCGAAGGTTGCTGCTGCTGCTTTTATTTATTTTATTGATATAAAAAATAACAAACAGAGGTGAGGTGAGGTTAGATGGAAAGGAAAGGAAATGAAGGAAAGGAAAGACACTGGCCAGTAGACACCTTTACAGCCAGGACCTCAGCGCTCTCCCGACACGACCGTTCAATCTGGAACTGCAGCTCCAGTACATTCATCTCTTTCAGGAGCTGATTGGAGACTGGACACGAAGGGGAGGCGGGTTGTTAGTCAAGGTCGTCGCAGAAAAATACACCAGACACGAATTAATTGAATTGAAATTGCAGATAAAGAAGATAAAACACGTTAAAAACCTGTATTTAAAGAACTTTACATGTGAAAATCGGAATGTGTGTATTTTTTCCATCTTCTGTCTTCTCTATTTAATTTGTTTGACTTTCTATGTGAGTGCTTTTCTTTCTGGGAGTTGGTAACAGATGTGAGTTCTCACCTTCCTCCAGCTCAGACAGCCTCTGATTGGCTTCATCCCGCTGCATCTCCAGGAGCTCACACTAACGACCAACACACACACAGAGGAGAAAGATCAGTTCACAAACCCACAAACTGACAGTCAAGGCTCCACAATCACTTGGAACTCATCTAATCAGATTTGTGCACTTTTAATCTGAAATATTTTGTTGTTACTTTAAACATTAAATCTTTTTTCTCTGATTAAACACTGAAGGTTGGGATGAGTGCTGGCAAGGAGATGGGTATTTAATGATTCCCCCCCCACGCTGATTGTCTCTAATGCACGTCAGGAAGTGGCTTCGATGAACAAGTCATTTACTGCCTGTCACTGATCAGTGATACCTGAAGGTCTCCCTCGTCCTCGGAGGATGAATCGCTCTCTCCATCGCACTCTGTGGGAAACAAACAGATGCGTCCGTCACACCAGAGAATGGAGAACACAGAGAATCAGTCAGAGGGAGTCCACAGAAACCTAAGAGTCTCATATCCTGTCATGAGAGACCGAAGAGGAACTTCTTCACGAGGCCGTCTGGAGGAGGTCGGCCAGAGGAAAGGGAAATCACCAATCCACTTCCACTTTCCACTTTCACAGCAGTTTCCAGTTTCTACCTTCTCCAGCTACCTGAGAAATTTGTAGTTCACATGACGCAACTCCACCTCCACCACCACACAGGCCTGTTGTGCTCCTGACACGAAATGTAGGCGACACCACGATTCTGCGGTTTAGCTTCTAAATCGCTTTTTAAAATGAAAACAATCTGCTTTCTCAAGATGAACGTTTTAGCTTCAGGTCAGAAATCGTCTCCATCCGTATATAAACTGACCTAAAAACACATGTGACGCAAGTATTCATCACACAAACTTTGGGGGCGTAAACAGGAAGCAGATGGTCGACATAGCAGCAGAAAAAAAGTTAAGGCCGGAGAACAACAAGGGTGAGAGGTTGTGACTGATGAGAACCAATCAGGGAGCTGCTTCATCGTCTCTGTCCTGCACGTCCACACAACGGAATTAAAACAGGGCCACAGGTCGGATTATATAAGTTTCTTCTGTGAACTGACCTTTATGCATGACGTTCCCCTGATTAATAAAACTAATCAAATTAAATCAATTGAGACTGTTTCTAAAACTATACATTTATGAATAATTACGTCATACTGAACATTTCTATGCGCAGAGCCCGACATATTCATGAACATCTAGTTATGAACAAAAGCTTTGACGAAAAACCTCTTCATTATCTTACTTTGATGCAGAAATCTGTCCATAACTAATGACCTGACTTATCTAGATACTAAGAAGTATTTGAGACCCTGCAGCAATCATCATGTGACTCAAATAAACATCTTTATGAAGTCCTACCTGCAGCTGCACAGCCGTCAGCCTGGACCCACATCCCGTCGCCTCTCAGCTCCTCACTACACTAACTTCAGCAGAAAAAGGGGAACCTGCTTTCTCTGAGTAGCTCTGGTCTTACTATGAGGGAAGCGAGTGGGAATTTCAGTTTACACCCTCCCCCCACTGCCATGGTTTAAAAAAAAAGGGAACTTCTTACTCACGTTGGGTAAAAGAAAGTTTTAATCATTGTCTTCTAATAGTGAATTTCAAGCTAAATGAGTATCTGTGTGTTTCTTTGCTGACGACACGCTACTCTATTGATTGTGTTTGTTTTTTGTTTTTTTTTGCTTTGCTCTTGAAGATGCCAGTGAACTCGAAGGGGAGGAGGTGAGTGAACTTTCCCCCAACCCTTCGTATGTACAGTGAAAAGAGGGAAATGCAGCCTCTGTCCATTCATGTGGTCTCTGAGGGACGACACTGTCTCCGTACTACAAGATCAATGTCACTCAAGCTGCCGGGGCGAAGGCAAAACTGCTTTTTATTCCTCTATCAGCATCTGAGCTCAGAGTTCACGACCTCCGAAACATCCCCGACCCGTCATGGGAACCGAATACTGGGCGATAAATCGAGTAGAGGAAGTTGATGAAACACATTCCTCCACAATGAATAATTTAAAAACCTTCGAATTTCTCATCCCTCAATCCTGATTTATTCATCGGCCCACCTTCCAGGAGTTGATCTCTGGGAGCACAGCCAGAGCTCGTACAGAGTTCAGCACTTCTTCCGTTTGACTCGGAGCGATTGATTTGACTCGGAGTTGCAAATTAGTTAGAACATAAATGAGAAGAGACAGAGTGGCTTTTGTCTGTGAATGTTCACTGAGATCAGGGACAACAACCCGAGACCCAAATGGGATAAAACAAACTCATAAGATAGTTTCAATCGTTTAACCGCTGTCTTTTGCAAGCGGAGCCTTATTAGCTACAGTTCTAGAAAGTATAGGAGCAAAATATAGGATGTATGGGTGGTTGTAATTGAGGGTTATCGCTGCTTTTATCGTCTATGAAACAGAGTCTCACAATTTTCCAAGGATGTAGCTTGTGGAATAACTTCAGCCAGATGACGTCCATGTCCACAGGAATTACAAAAATGTCGGGCGAGTTATGTGATCGACAAGATTCAGGAAATTACTTCCAAACATTAATAGCGGCCTTGTACAGCCGCTTTTTAAATTCCAAAAGATATTGGCAGTGAGATTTCTTTATTTGCGACACAAACACGGGGACAATTACGATGTATAATGATTCCTGGTGAAAAATAGGTAATCTAACATAATCAAAAGACCTCATTGAAAGGTCTTTGACATGATTTTTGATGATTTTGAATCCCCTTCAAAGCAGAATCCAGCATTCTGCACAGCCCAGCGATGAAAAGCTGCCGTGAGTCACTGCGCTGACGTCCTTGTGATTTAATGAGTCTTTTCTCTCCCAGTGTGTTGCTCTCTACACAGGCAGCACCTGAGCAGCCGAACCTCCCGCAGCCTGTCACCCTGACCTTTTACTAACAATTCTCCATCGTGTTAATGAAGGTGAAATTGTCACTTAACATCAGCTGTTGTTCTGTGTCTGTAGCAGTGGGCGACATTGTCGGCAAAACTCGCTCCTCATTAAGACTGCGGCTCCAAATTTCCGGTTAAATAGAAGCAGATTAGAAAGGAGGAAGCGTTTGATTTGTTGAAAAGACCAAACAAGGTTTCGGTTCTCAGCGACTCTTCTGGCCTTTGATTCTCTCTTCTTGTTTTGTTTGGAGAATGATTTAAATGGTCTCTCTGCCGTTTTAAAAGCACATTGTGATGCATTTTCATTTAAAATGGTGATTCAGAAACATGCAGGAAACATGCGAGTCCCTTCTGCTTAGCATTTATAAGCAGTGCATGAATATTAAAATTCTCAACATGCTAAAAATATAGCATTTATTAATGTATTAGCAGCTATAACTGCTGCTGTAGGCGTCACTGGAGGCGGAAGCATAAACAGATAAATCACAAGAAAATAAGAAAAATGTTATGTATTATATACATATGTTTATAAAGGAGTTATAGATGCTACTTTAAAATGTCCTTATAACTGCATTATAATGTGTAATTTATGTTGTATAATACCGTGACAAAGTTATGACATGGTGCAGATTTCCCATGCTGATTCTATCATAATGAAAATATATATAAATAAACAAACAACTTAACATTTCCCCTACCATCATTTCTTTAGAATAAATAATAAAAATATGTTTTAACTATAATGTAATAATAATATATTTCCAACCAAATGGTCTATTTTTAAATTTTAGGGAAATCAACTTAACAGTCTATACAATAAAAACACTATTATCATTATTACTATAATTATTATTTAAAATGTTATTTAGTGTCTCGTTAAATAGATTGAAATAAATTCTATGATAGTAGTGACACTGGAACTATTAATATGAACTAATTTAAGCTCATTGTTGTATTTGAATAATAAACTTTACTCATCTTCTCTGAGGTGAGTAAGGTGGGGGGTGAGGGCTTGGTGATTTCAAAATAAAAGCCTCACCCAAACCGATCACAAAACAACACCCTCGATGTTTCTGAAAAGCAGAAGTTACCCGCAGAGTTTCTCTGTCACGTGGTTGAATCAGGAGCGAATCAAAAAGAGGGTTTGAGACCAAAATAATGTGTCGGAAGTGGGATTCGAACCGACGCCTCCAGAGGAGACTTCGACCGGGATCAATTGCACCTGCGCATTCCCGCAATCAACGGTTCGAGCCCCGTTCGAGAAACGTCCCAAAACATCGAAAGAGTTTTATTTGTGTTTAGGCAGCTAGAAATACATTTATTAAATATAAATAAATACAAAAAATATACTTTTCCCGTCTTTCCTCTCAAGCCTGAGAGAAACTACCCGAGTCTGAGAGATTCTGATCATAAAAAAGGCATTGGGGCTAAACTCCTTATTCTTTTTAATTGTTATCAACCAGGTAGATTCTTGGAGGTGGTAACAGACAATATTAGACCCAATTGAAGATATTGGCAACATCTTATTGTATTTCCATTTCATTTAGTTTAATGTTTTTGCACTTTGACAGTTAGGCCTTTCTCCAGAGCAGCTGAGATCTCGATGCTCGTCTCCCTCTGACTATGCTGTTGCTCTGGAGTCCAACAGCAAAAAGAAAGCAGCCTCATTTCCGCTCCGCCATGACACCCCGCGTGCCTTTCATCCTGGAAATCTCCATCCTGGCAACAGCCTCGTTCATCTGCATCCACACGTGTTGTTGGACCAGGTCTCAGTTTTTTAAATCAGAGGTTTTAATGACGCTGAAGGCAGCGATCACGGGTCTGACACCACCGCCAGCATCTGGTTGTTTAATACTCGGCAGCACAATCGCACCGAGGTGACAGATTCGGTTCCAACGCCACTGATCTGATGTGTTATTGCTGCACATGGCAACAGGGGGGAAGGTTACGATTATCTGCTGGCTAAGTCTCTGGTGTTTGTGTGTGTGTGACATGAGCAAAAATCTGAGGAAGATTACGAGAGCGAGAGCAGCACACACACACACTCACCTGCTCCGGCTCGGGCCTACTCAGCACTAATGACTGTGTGATTGGATTATCCGGGCTTTTAGCAGCGCCACAGCTGCAGCTGACAGAGACGCTAACCTGCAAAGGTCAAGCTGGGGTCAACGAGAGGTCGGCGGGGGGCCGTGAACTCTGCGGAAGACGAGGCCTCAGGAGCGCAGGAGGAGGACGAGAGAAGACAGGGCGAACAGTAGAGTGATAAGAGGACGGTGGTTTTTATTCATATAGGGTTTTAATTTGTAGGGGATTGTGAGAGGAGGAGGAGGAGGGAGGAGGAGGAGGCGGCGGGAGAGGAGGAAGGCCGGGGAGGATGCAGCTCGCTGGGAGGCGGGAGACACGATGCGTTGTGACAGAGGAGCCTCGCAGACACTGCTGGCCTCCTGGTGACTCCACTGTACGCTGCACACACAAACAAGGGGGGCCGTCACCGCCGCCATCATCCACTTTAATGTGAGACTCTCCCTCACACTTTCTCCCACTCGTAAAAAAACAAGAAGCCTCGACCGACCCTTTACGATTTGTCCAAACAAACGGAAACGCTTCTTTGTGCTGACATTTTTCTTTATTTCCCCAAACTATGTATTTCCAAACCATCCGGCCGGAGCCAGCAGGAGGTTGTCCTAGGCGCTTAACGTGGTATTTAATATGTGGGCCACGTTTATGGCTTCATATTGTATCACCGCAGAGCTTTACAGGGCCTTTGTGTTGCTGCTGTGTTTCACAATCCACTGCTAAGTTGTTTTCACTCATGAATATTTGAGGCTGCAGGTGTGAATGAGCAAGTCCTGCTACGAACTCAACACAATAACAGGTTCAACAGGTCAATGTATGTGAGTTTAAATCATCAACATTTAAATTGGATTTCAATGGGATTTGATTAATTTAATACACTGAAAAGCAGGTTTATTGTCCCTTTCTATTTAACATCCATCATTGTGTGGTGTTTTTTAATCTCACTTGATTTTGTGATTATTAGACAAAATCTGGTGATAACTGGTGATAAATGTTTGGTGAAATTCCTGCTCTTGTTCCCTATTATCTTATCAAATATTAAACATAGTGTACTCCATGAACCCTTGCAGCCTTTTTATCTTTTAATCCCCACACTCGTCGTATTTTGTATTTTGCACATAGTTTCTGTGTGAATACATTTTTTTGGAGGATTTATCGTTTGTTGCTCACAAATTGGTAACTGGAGTATTTTGAATTTAGTTGAATTAAACCATGTGTGACTGGATTTCATTTGGAACGAAATTCTTGTGTGTTACAGATAAATAAATTAAACCCTGCAGCGAATTTGAAGTTTTTGTTATCTTGTTAATTAATAAAAGAGGAGATCGATAAAAACAGGAATGTTGATGCTGTGGCGTCCAAACTCGAGGTGTAATTAAAAAAATACTCAGTCCTGCTTTCTATCTTTGTTAGAGAGGGACGGACTGAAATTAAATAAAGTTATTATTATCACTAATTCATATTAATATTATTGCACCGTATTGATAAATTATGATTTACAAAACGTCGTTAGAATGCCAGAATATATAGTTTTCTGATGTACTCTGTTTTGCCAATATGATTTTAACTGATGTCGTGTTATTAGTTGTTTCTCTGGAAACATGAACCTGACACGTTCAGGCTGTTGATGGCTGTTGATGTTTTCCCCTCTCTGCTCTGTAGGTGTCGCTCTAACTCTGTCCTCTGACACCTGTTGCTCTGCCACACATTCCTTCAACAAGTTCCTTCTGCTCAGCTCAGATCCCTGCGACTGGATGAGGAACACAACTGAACTTGGGGATTCGAACGAAAAAAAAACCGAATTAGATTCAATGCAAATAAATCAACTGGAATAAGAAAATAACGGTGCACCATTAAAAGTAACGGTGGGATTGTGTTTCCATGTTCAGGACTGTAAATCACCTTTATTCCCCAATGATTGTCCACTTTTGTTTGTCGAGGTAAAGAAATAATATTTATCTTTTCATATTGCACCTCCGTTATTTAATTTCTCTTCTCCCATTGGCCTGAATTCAAAGTCTGGAGGAAGACAACCACACGTCAGCCTCGATTCGGCACCAGACGTGTGGTCACGGGCCGCGTGCACCGCCACTGGGGCCTCGGCTCCTGGATCAGCAGCTACATCACCATCCTCCTCTCCCGGTGACGGTGCAGGAGGCCGCCTGCAGAGCCCGGCACCGAGTGGCACAGACCGGGGATCAGCGGCCGTCTCCCGGGTCATGACAGGAGAGGAAGCGGGGTGTCTGCTGGTTGTGGTGGGCACACACACTGTGGCACTGTCCTGAACACACACTGGACACACACACACACACACTGGACACACAAACACACACACACACGATCAGCAGACTCTGGCCTGATCCTGATGGAGGATTCTCTCTCTGGCTCAATGAGAATTGTTTTTGAACATGTTGAACAGAATAATTTAGCATAAATCTTGTTGCTATGAAATTTAGATTTATTATGTTTCTCGATCAAATCACAACCGTGTGTGTTTCAACACCTCGTCTTGATTCCTGCCTATTTTCTCAGCAATTACCTGATTGCTATAAACACTTATTTTTCTCCAATCATATATTTTCATCCCAATTTAAATGGCAAAAACTATTTTACATTTGTGTGGCATAAAGACGTTATTATATATTTATGCAAAAAGAGATTAAATGCTCCTACTGTATAAATTCAAACTGAATAAATCAATACAATTCAGTGGTTCCGTAGTTTAAAGAAAATTATTTTATATCTAAAAATGAAAAAAAAATTACTAAAATCTGCTGTTTACAGACCAATGTATTAAATAGTTATTTCTTAAAAATAAATATGATTAATACTTATTTTACACAGCTTAATTTTCAAATATATAATTAAATCCTTACCTCTAATGAAAAAAATTAATTTAAACATGAAGCCTTCACAGAAGTATGTAAGAATATGTCTGGGGCCTAATCTATAAAACACATAATTTTATAAGTTCATATATTTTCTAAACATTCCTCTTTAAGGCAGTGGAATTTATATCATTACTTATATTTAACGGAATACTTGAGAACTGTATTTAAGCGCAGTACTTGCAGAATATCAATATTTGGTATTTTCTGTTATCATCTATATAAAATCCTCCTGTGATCACACTCAGTTCATCTCCTGCTTCCTGGACTATCAGAGAACTTATAGAAAATACAGCTTTGCAGAGTGATGTCGCTGTGAGTGACGGAAAAGAGAGATGGACTCAAACGTGTTCATCACCAAGGCCAACACTCCCCTCCTGCCATCACTCCTCCCTCTGTGCCTCCACTCAGTCCCACTCGTCTCCCTGGTTTCTTTTCTCCTGTCAACTGCCTCTATCTCTGTTTCTCTTCCTTATCTTGTCTTTCCTCTGATATCTTATCCTTCTTTTCCTCTTTTCATCCTCCTCTTTCCCAATGACAAGTATTTACACCTTGTTCTCCCTCCATCTCCCTTCTTGAAATATTCCCCCCCCTATGTTTTCCATCCTCTCCTCCCTCCCTCACCCCATTTTTCTCTACACCTTCACTTTTCCTCTTTTTCCCTCTACCTCTCTTTCCTCTCCCTTCCTCCTCCTCCTCCTCTTCATCGTCCTCCTCCTCTTCCTCCTCTCGGTGCAGCTGGTGGGGCCCTTCCATTAGTCCTGACATGCAGAGGCACTGATTCTGTAAAGGTCGTGACCCCTCGCAGCGGGTTTCGCCAGGGCTTAGTCCTACACACTCACACATCTGCCTGCCCACTGCGTGCATCCCTATGCCTCTACACAACACACACACACACACACACACACACACACACACACACACATCCACACTGAGCTGCACATACAGACACTGTACATATACACACATGCACACACACATAGGTTCACACACAAACTCTGGCCTGCTTTCATCATGCTGACTTAACCCCTGCCTAAATAGCACCAACTGACTGCACAGCTGCTGAGTGTGTGTGTGTGTGTGTGTGTGTGTGTGTGTGTGTGTGTGTGTGTGTGTGTGTGTGTGTGTGTGTGACACTGGTTAATTGGACCTCTGCAGGCTTGGGAAAGACCCTCAGCCACTTTCTCTCTTCTAGTCAGTGGCTGTCCTCCACCCGTCCTCGTATTGTCCTGTGTCTCTGTGATGAGCTGCAGCGACTGCAGGTGGGCTGTGGGAACACACTCAAATGTTAAGGAGAAGAAGCTCAGAGTTTATATCTTTATATCAACTTTATATCTATTTTAATTTAATCTAAAGCTTTTGTGATATGATTTTATGGCCCTTGGAAGATTATGACTTCAAACGATGTCTGAAAAATGCCATAGAACGGTGCAACTAGTAGAATGCTACAAATAGATGATGATGATGGAGCCTGAAAAGTAATTTCAGGGCAAGTTTGG